>CAEMYA010000205.1:5071168-5081829 GCA_903131615.1 Diplodus sargus
TTGGGTCTCTCTGATCTTTTCCACCTTCCAGAGCGAAGTTGGGAATGCCGCAGTTCCTGAGTTTGGAAGCCCAGAGTTTGCTGAGAATGCTGTTTAAACGTAACCCTGCTAACAGACTGGGTATGGTACATTAAAGCTGACTGTGTCTGTGTTTGTGTAACCTGTAGGAATAAAAGAAAACGAGGTGTGTTGATCCTCACATTGCACCCGTCGGTTAGCTTGAGCTTGTTAACATTTTGGCATCCACTTAAATCACATGCTGAAAACCACTGAGAGAGAAATGTGTGAACGTGTTGATCTTGTGAAAACAATAAAAAGCCAACGCGCCAGGTTAACTGAACCCTAGCGATCTGTGTCTTTAGGGGCCGGGCCCGACGGAGTGGAGGAGATCAAACGCCACGCTTTCTTCTCCACCATCGACTGGAATGTGAGCGCACACATACACACACACACACACACACAACCCTCTCATTTCTCACATACACGCATGTAACTCTCTAGCTTCTGCTGAGGATTCACACCTAACAAACGGTTGGCTTGGTGACTACTGGCCATCGGTCTTGGCCACACCATCCATGTTTCTGTGTGTCTGGGCAGAGGGCCAGTTCTCACTGTGTGTGCACTAATAGCCCTGCGTGAGTGTTTAAGAGCCAGCAGGATGCTATTGGCCGGACCGAGCTGTAGACGGATGGGAAAGGGGGTTAATCTGGGAGGGGTCTTGGCTTCACTTTCACATATGTTCACACGCTCCAAAACAGCCCTGCGGTAGGATTCAATTCCTAACGCGCATGTGTGTCTCCTGTACTTTCTGCAGAAACTGTACAGGAGAGAGCTCCAGCCCCCGTTCAAGCCCGCAGCAGGTAAACCAGATGACACGTTCTGCTTCGACCCAGAGTTCACCGCTAAAACGCCTAAAGGTAAAAAATCTACACCTACACACACACACATGTCCTGTTCGCATGCTTTTTGAGCTCAAAACTGACAACCCCTCCTGCAGCCATGGAAACTGTAACCGAGCACTGACTGCAAGAAATAACTTCCACATTTTTTTTGTGAGTGTTTGTACGCTCATATGTCTATTTTATTAATTATCTTCTGTATATTTAGACTCCCCAGGTATCCCTCCCAGTGCTAATGCCCACCAGCTCTTCAAAGGCTTCAGTTTTGTTGCACCAGCCCCGATGGATGAGAACAAGAGCTCCCCGCTGCTCAGCATACTCCCTATAGTTCAGGTGAAATACACACCGTCTCTGCTTTGCATAAGTCCTCTGTAACGGTTGACACATGTTAATCTTTAACTCATTCACTTCAACGCACGGATGTATGTTTTGATCTTTTGCTGGGATATGAAGCTCAGTTGGTTTGACAAGATACTGACAAGTGTTTTATCTGGCAGACACTTTGCAAAAAAAAAGGTTGCTAACACATTTGTAACTGTAACAGAGCTGTTATCACAATATGCAGGTTGACAAAACCCTTATGAATAATTTCCAAGTGGTGCTAACATGCATTCCTTTTTCAACTCTACTAGCTGCCTGTGTTCAATTTGACACTTTTCACAAATTTGACTGCATAATGAAGTGAAATTAAATAAAACCCAGTTGCTAAACTGCCACAATTATCCTTTAGTTGATGTTGTGCTCCACTTCATGTTTTCACACCACACATACACTGTCGCCCCTACACTTAGCATGGCTGCGTTGAAGCCCATAACTTTAATTTGATAGCATTTTGCACAATTATGTTAAGTGTGAGTAGGGTGCCAATACTACAATGGCTTGTAAATGGTGGTAAATCTGCAATGACAGTTTGATTGCTGAATATGTAATAACATTATCCACTGAAGTTCCGCTCTGGCATATTTGTGAACAGAAGTGTTAAAACTGGAAACCAACCAATACCTGATGCTAATACCAATATTAGGAAGTAAAACATTCTGGTATTGATATACCAGACCACTCCGATTTACACATATTTTGTTTGTAGCCATCTCTCAAATATGTTTATCAAACACTTGTGATATGTAACAGAGGCAGGATATTTTGCAGCTTAACAATAAACTTTGTTGTCTAAAATTACACCAGTGCTCCGAAAGACTAAACTTGCTAAGAAATGAGTAATTATAAATTATCCCAATCATCTATTTCTGCATTTTACACTGCACTTGATTATTTATTCAGTTAACATTAAGATGGTAATACAACAGGTCAAATGTTGTTCTTCCCAGATGCACGGGGGCTCGGCCAAGTTCTCTGATCTGTACGAGCTGCAGGAGGACATAGGGGTCGGCTCCTACTCCATCTGTAAACGCTGTGTACACCGAGTCTCTGCCATGGACTATGCTGTGAAGGTGAATCCGCTCTGCACCAATGCTACATTTGTGTAGAGCCATGCTCCACAGTCAAATCACAGATTTGTTGGCCACTGAACAGCCCCACATGATAAGTCGAAGGTTACGTTCCTGCCTGAAGGGCATCTCAGCAGTGGCTAATTAAGGCTGGTCATGCACTTTCCATTGATGTGAAAGATTTATCATCCTCTCCTAGAATTTAACTGGTGACCTTTCAGTCCGAATCCTGCTTCTCCTACAACACTTTAAAGTGCAAAATGAGTATGTGTCATGTTCAGTATCTGTAGTTGCATTTAAGATGTGGCAGTGTGAGAGTCTTTTTCTTTGGTAACTGTGATTCCTGGGCAACTATAAATGACTGTTGTGTGAATGCACAGTTAAATACATTGGTAACTCTAGAATATGGGCTTGTAAAGGTTTCTGAGCTAGAGTGAATGAAATTACTGAAAATTGAACATCCATGTTGAGTGAGTGACGCCAAATGACCAGCAGAGGGCAGCACAGCTTCAGCGAATGAAGCCATATATCAGCAACACTTAACATTTGTGTTTCCATGTTTCTCAGATAATAGACAAAATTAAGAGGGACCCTTCTGAAGAGATCGAAATCCTGATGCGATACGGGCAGCATCCCAACATCATCACTCTCAAAGACGTCAGTAATATTTGTTTGTGAGTGTCGTGTGAAGATTTCTCGAGTCGTCAGTCACCATTCTGACGGGTCGTCGTTCTGTGTGTCATGTGTCAGGTGTATGATGAGGGCAGGTATGTGTACCTGGTGACGGAGCTGATGAAGGGAGGGGAGCTGCTTGACAAGATCCTCAGGCAGAAGTTTTTCTCTGAGAGAGAGGCCAGTGCTGTGCTCTACACCATCACCAAGACTGTTGACTACCTCCACTGCCAAGGGGTGAGGATACGCTTCTGTACATGTATGAGCGTGAGTGACGAGTAGACTTCCTCTTCACTAATGTTTTCACCTCCTCCTCTTCCTCAGGTGGTACATAGAGACCTAAAGCCCAGTAACATCCTGTATATGGATGACTCGGGAAATCCTGACTCCATCAGGATCTGTGACTTTGGATTCGCAAAGCAGCTTCGGGGAGGCAACGGCTTGCTCCTCACCCCCTGTTATACCGCCAACTTTGTGGCACCAGAGGTAGGAGCGGATGAATGATGGAAGAAAGAGGAAGAAAAGCACGATATGGAGAAAGAGATGTTATGGGAGAGAGGAAATAAAGTGGACAGTTGCACATAAAATTCCTGTTGTCATTTTGAGTCCCTAATAGTTTGTTTTGTGTGTGTGTGACTCCAGGTACTAATGCGGCAAGGTTATGATGCAGCCTGTGATATATGGAGTCTGGGTGTTCTACTGTATACAATGCTGGCAGGGTAAGACCACACTCAGCGACAACTGTTGGACAAATTTGGCTTAAATGTGGGTGGAAATGATTAATAGTGAAGCATGAAGTGTCCAAATTTCTCCTCCAGTCTAATGGCTTGCAAACACTGGGCTCAAAATAGAGGCCATACATCAGCACTCCTGTCACCCAAGGCCTTTAAACAGTGGGGGGGGTGTTTGGTTCGTGCAATTAATTTGCGTGTCACTGTATTTTTCCGAACTGTTGTTTTGTGTTGTACTTTCACACTTTACGTGAGTATTACAAGGCAAAAAGCTTCTTTTTATTTTTTTCATAACGAGGTCGATTACAATTTACACTGCGAACATACTTTTGTTGCCCAATGTTAATAAAGCCTACAATGTAATGCATATAAAAGGGAAGATTTTGAATTATAATAGAGAAGACAAACTGTCCCACCAACCTCCTAAATATTCTTTCCAATCTGCTGTTTTGTCAAAATCAGGAGGAGGGGAAGATCATGACCGGATGATGTTGAATCTGTCTTTTATTTGTGAAACTATTTATTTAGGCTTTCTTTGAACATGTGTTGCGACTGTCCTAAATTTACATCGTTGCTGCTATGTTAAGGCTACTGTCAGGCTGGGCGAGTAACAGAAAACATGTAAAGGGATCACGTAATTAGGATTGATTAGGATTTTGCATATGTGTGGCCGCACATATGCAAAATCAACAGTGGAGTATTCACCTCCCGTTCATTTCCATTATGTGTGCGAAAGGGCAACTAAAGCATTTGCATCTTTTGGCAAATTTGCATCTTGGCTGCATGTGAAGTTTAATGTTGGTGAACTTTAAACCGGCACACTTGCAGCCACAACCTATAGCACAGCTGCGTGGATGTGCTTCACCCCGAGTACTGTATGCCTCACATCCCGCGCTGCCCACATTGAGCACCAGCAGGCGATGTTCATTGACCTACCGTAGCCACAGTTGGATGCGAACTCTTCAAAGGAATTTTTTCGCATTTTAATATAATTTATTCTTCACGTCCCTGGTGTGAAAGGCCTTTACTCTGCTCATATTGTATGTTTTATTACGGGCTTTAAGTGCGTACAGGCTGAAGTTTGGAGCAGTAGATTACATTTACAGAGTTGTAAAGTCACTATTGGCTCCCATTATGAATTCAGAATTTATTTATGGTGTTTAACTACCAGAAAGTTTTTCGTTGCGGCAAAGATTTGTACACGAGTATGCAGTCTATGAAATGAAATGAAATGCATCTTGTAATCTGATTGATTGTTTTCCCTAATCTCTGCTTTTGCTCCCGTCAGGTACACGCCGTTTGCTAATGGGCCAAACGACACACCGGAGGAGATTCTTCTCCGGATAGGATCTGGAAAGTTTTCTTTGACAGGAGGCAACTGGGATACTGTATCAGACACCTCAAAGGTACACACACTTTTTTTGCTTCATACTGGTGTGACTTCAATACATATTTTCAAAGTCTAATACTAATAATCTTTCTGTTTTTTTTAGTCTGTAAAGGACTTTGTACACTTGTTTTTGAAAAGTGCGCCACACACTGGACGTAGAACAGTTGACTGAACAACAAAGACGACATCTTTTTCTTATGTGTGCTTAAATGGCTGAGACATGTTGTGAGTTTGTCTATCAAAGAAAAATCAGCCAGTCCAGCCTGTGGCAAGACAATAAACAAACCTGCCGAGCATTTGAGTTTACAGGAAGAAACACGCATTTAAAAATCCTGTTCTCTCCTCGTGTTGCGTTCCAGGACCTGCTGTCTCATATGCTCCACGTGGACCCACACCAGCGATACACAGCAGAGCAAGTTCTAAAGCATTCCTGGATCACCTGCAGAGATACACTACCACACTTCCAGCTCACGCGCCATGATGCACCACACCTTGTCAAGGTGAGTGTATTCTGTATATCCTCCTAATTAACAATCAGATAAAGACACAGGAACCTTAAGAAATCTTACCGTGCGGGCAAAGGTAGGTATCCTGCTGAAATCATTGGTAGAAGAAATGCTACCTCACAGTTGAGATGGAATACATGGTGTCACATGTGTTGGGTAACGTTTCTAAACGTGGAACCACATCACCTCTTCAAACCGGAAGAGGGTCTGAACTCCTACGTGATGTCACACCCTTGTGGTGCTTGTGCCTCTTGACATTTAAAAGCAAGCGTGATCCTTGATGATTCACACACTTTTCAGCTCATCTATTGCTAATACCAAATTCAGCTGAGCAGATGTGTCCGCCCCTCTGTCCTCTCTTATCACATATGCAGGTCAGATGCTTCTTTCAAGTGGAAACCGTCAGGTCATATTTAGCACAGGAGGTCGAGTAAACAGTACGTGTGGTGTTGAAGCGGTTTAAGCTGTGAGGAAACTGTTGCTAGGTGACTGACAACAATAAAGGATGTTCCCTTTTTTGGGCTTCAATAATGACCAATTTTTGTTTTTGCACTCTAAAATCAGGTGAAGGAGAGATGGGATAAGATAGTAGGTGGTAAAACTGGAATCAATCAGATATTTTCCATTTATAAAGTCACGAGGACCATATCAGCACGTCGCTACTTGAAGGCACAAAAGGTCACAATAAAAATAACACAACAGAGCAAACTTCCCCCATCTTTCCTTGCAGGGCCAGTTTTTTCTTAGACCCCCCACAGAGGGAGGTTGTCTGTGCAGCATCCTCAGTTGACTTCTCTTAATCCCAGGTAGAGGCAGTTCTTTCAGATACAACCTAAAGCCTGTGATCACAGGTGAGGGTCTGAACAAAGAGCAACAGTAAACAGAGAGCTTTAATTTGTGGCTCAGTTCTGTCTTCTGACACGCCCCTAATTTCTTGGTGCCATCACCGATCTTTCCCTGTACGTGTCATAGAAATACAGTATTTTATCTGTAATATTTGTCATGCTTGAACTCCTGAAGAGTTTGCATGCAGTGAACAACCTGTTTGACCTGATCCCCGCAGCCCTCTGTTATTTCTGAGCCGTGGTGGCTGTGGAGGCCAGCAGTGTAAACAAGGTCACTGTCATGTCTACGGGGCCATTTTGATGCACGCGTTGTAACACTGCACATTATCCAAGGATAGTATCACTATTAAGGGATCCACCTCGTCAGCAACAGTATTCAGTTCTGACAAAGCCCCAGACGGTTCAGTTAATTGTCAGAAAAGATGGATGGTCAGTACGTTCACTGATGCCTCTGTTAGCATGACTGCGACTGTGTATTATCTTTCCACCCCTGAGTTTGAATGGTGTTGGTGCTGACTTGTCATCCTGTTCTTAGTCATGAATCCCACTGCTGTCAGTGATCTATTCTTGCTCTTCTCGTCACTCTCACATGTGACTCAAGGTCTGACAAACGGTTTGTATTGAAATGTTCTGCAATGATGTGTTATTTTTGTACGTTAGGTGGGCAAGAAATCTATTTGGTTTAAGCCTGAACACATGAATGGACTTGCATAGACTGTCGTTTTCCATGTTTTTTAAAACATTTTATCAATACTTATCAGACAATGGATGCTACAATTTCAAACTGATGGTGTCTGCTCTGTGCAGCGGCTGCAGAATCGCAGCACAGAGCAATGAGAATCATATTTCACATATTATGTGATGAGAGTAGAGGCCCTGACACACCAAAGTGACATCAGAGGACGAGCTGCCATCAAGGCCGACTGTTGAGTCACCTCACGTCTCCTGTGTTTCTGCCAAAAAGCTGCACTTGAACACACCTTGAAGACTACAGCTGACGGCCCAAAAACTTGTACAGTCTGCATGTGCTTGAAAGGAAATACCTCTGAGAATATACAAACTGCAGCTAAATGCTGCAAACATAGCTGCTTATGATCAGGAATGTCTGGCAAAGAAGCAGAGGAGAAAGAAATGAGGGGAAATGGTGCTAAATGTGCGACGTTTTGGATACTACAACAGGCTCAAGGGGCTTTCACTTCTTTTTGCCGTTTCTCTTTTTCGTGCACTTGTCTGCTTACCTGAACAGCCAATCAGAGTGATTTCTCTCACCGACAAGCCACTGCCAATTCTACATGCTCAATCAGCCAAAAAGCCTCTAACAAGGGCCGTCCAGCTCTAACTGTGCAGGACACAGACAGCCTTGACAATACATCATAATAAAGGTCAAACTGTTTCAGCAGTTGAAGGCTTTTAGTGTGACGCTGCAGCAGAAGGAAATGTTCGGTTTACATCACCAGTTAATTCATTCAGATTCAGAATACTTTATTAACCCCCAGGGGGGAATTGTTTTTGTTCCAGATGCTCCGTGCAAACTAAAAATAGAGATATAGCATGAATGGAAACAAGAAATAAAGATATAAATAAATTGTAAAGTAGACAATAAAATAAAAAATAAAGTAGACAATCTCAAATGTTCAATGACCACTCCAAGTATTTACAGATATACAGAGCAAAATATATATATGGTATGATAAATATACAATATACTATTTAATGAAATGTGAATGAGTAATGAGTAGTTTTGTTTTGTTTTTTAAAAAATAGCAATTTGAGTCCAACCATCAGAGGGAGGAGTTGTAAAGTTTAGTGGCCACAGGCAGGAATGACTTCCTGTGGCGCTCAGTGATGCATTTAGGAGCAATTAGTCTCTGGCTGAAGGTGCTCCTCTGTTTGACCAGAGCGTTGTGGAGAGGGTGAGAGCCGTACTGCAGTATCACCCGCAATTTGGACAGCGTCCTCCAGCACACTGCTGTCAAAGTGTCCAGCTCCACCCCCACAACGTCACTGGCTGTCCTGATCAGCTTGTTGAGACTGTTGGCATCTGCTATTATCAGTCTGCTGCCCCAGCACACTGCAACAAACGGAATAACACTGGCCGATTGATGTTAAAGGAGCGGAGCATCCTCAGAAAATAGAGATGGCTCTGTCCCTTCTTGTAAAGAACTTCGGTGTTCTTAGTCCCCCAGATATTTGTAGTGTTCAACAATGTCCACGTTATGCCCCAGGATGGAAACTGAGGTCACTGGTGTCCTGGTGCTCCTCAGATCCACCACCAGCTCTTTGGTCTTTGTTGTGTTGAGCTGCAGGTGGTTCAGCTCACACCATGTGACAAAGCCTGCTGTATTCAGCCTCCTCGCCCTTGCTGATACTTCCAACAACAGCAGAGTATGAATGTATAGAATATACAGCTGCACAGAGTCTTTGTAAAAAGCCTGCTGTAATCAAGCTTAATGGTTGGATGGACAATATCATCACCACGGCAACTCCACTTCCTTAAACTTTCATCGATAGGGCACCTTTCTCTGTCAAGGACGCGTCAGTGTGTCTACGGTGCCAAACAAAGTATCTAGGAAATATTTTTTTGTTTGTGTTTGTCTCAATTCAATAATGATGGGAAACGATTGGAGAGAAAGTTGAGAGGGAGGAAGTGGGATAACAGAGGAAGTTGTAATTTCACGTTGTAACTCAGACTCGCGACCTAGTCGGCCTGCACCTCAGCTCTTTGTATTTACTTGTAAATACTTGTACTTTTGAAGATGTATCCGCACCTGTTTAGGTTTTAGTGCTTCTGCCCTTCTGCCTATTTGACTACTACTACTGTCACGTACCGATTCATCTCACATCTCAAGAGTGTTGGGTGAAACATGCATGATACTTGTCCTCGTTAGCGGAGAAATCGTGGACTGATCTTCTGTGTACAGGAAGAAGAACAAGAAGTATCTTCTGTGCTGTTAAAAGCCACGTGTTCATTCTGTTGTCTTCCAGGGAGCCATGGCTGCCACCTATTCCGCACTGAGCCAGAAGACAAGTCAGCCTGTGTTGGAGCCTGTGGCAGCTTCTAGTCTAGCCCAGAGACGCAGCATGAAGAAACTCACCTCAACAGACATGTAGACACACACACACACACACACACACACACACACACACACACACACACACACACACACACACACACACACACACACACACACACTGCTCCTCCGCCCTCCAGTTTTGACCTCACTCTCAGTCGGACTCTACGCAAAAAGACGCACGCAGACCGAAGTCCCGGCCAGTCAGACCTACTGTCTCCCTTTTTAAAAAAAAATCTATTTATTTGACCCGACATATGCACGCATACACACACATGCACACTCACACTGGACGAGGTTGCTCTTGAAGAAGTCAGCTGAAGAGGAAGAGGGGAAACTCACATATCTGTTACTGCTGGGGAGACAGACTTGTATTTATTTCCACAGCTTTCATATGCACTTGCCCTCCTCGCCTTTCATTCTTTCTTCCTCGCGTGGGGAAGAGACGCACCAGCTGATGTTCTCCTTCACTGTGATTGGCTGATTCAAAGCTGCTTCGGTAAACTGTGCCCTCCCCCCTCCCCACTGCTCTTCATCTGCACTCTCGCCATCCTTCTCCTCCTCAGTTCTCTTTCCCTCCCTTGTTTGCTTTCGCTCTCTGAACTTGTTTTCTCCAAAGTGAAGTAAAGGTATCTGTGTGAGAATGTCGGCAGGATGATATTGACTGAGGGAAAATGTGACAAAGAGTGTTTCCTCTCTTAAAAATAAAAAAGATCTGAGTCTTGATTGTGGCAGATTTTAAAAAGTAACTCAGGATCAAAATCATCTGCCGACACTTCTGAAAACATAACAGTATCTGTGGACAGACCCTGTATTTCTTTTCCCTTACGATTCACACCCCAACTCATGTTACTTTGTGATGCTAACAATGTATCAAAAGAGGTAAAATAAGCTGCAGATGGACAGAAGAAGAGGTGAAACCATGTGGTAACGATAGCAGAAATCCTAGTTTGCAAAAAATATATATAAATATATATATATATAAAATAAAGATGATGAAGATGAAGAGCATGTGGGGGAGCTGTAGGGATTTCTCTGGGGGGGACGGGACGCACCCCGTCGAACCAGAGAGGCTGAATTAAAATATATTAAAAAAAAA
>CAEMYA010000205.1:5090375-5112422 GCA_903131615.1 Diplodus sargus
TGCTGCGCCCCCGTGCGCTCCAGAGTCTGGTGGGGGGGGGGAATCCTCCCGGTGCTGCGGTCAGAGATCGTGGCACGAGGAGGCGTCTCCCGCGCTCCCGCTGTGAGAGTAGGGTCCCTCGTGCGGCGGCGGCTCCCCCGGCGGCGTCATGCGCTTCTCCTTCTGCCTCCGGTTGCAGAACCACACGCGCACCACCTCCTTCTCCAGCTGCAGCGAGTCCGCCAGCGAGGTGATCTCCTGCGCGGACGGTTTGGGACACTTGAGAAAGTGCGTCTCCAGAACCCCCTTCACGCTCACCTCGATGGACGTCCTCTTCTTCCTCTTCCTCCCCTGAGCTGCTATCTTGTCTATACTGCTAGAGCTGCCCGTGGACGAGTCCGCCTCCTCCAGCCACTTGTTCAGCAGCGGCTTTAGTTTGCACATGTTTTTAAAGCTCAGCTGCAGCGCCTCGAACCTGCAGATGGTGGTTTGGGAAAAGACGTTACCGTAGAGCGTGCCCAGAGCCAAACCCACGTCCGCCTGCGTAAAGCCCAGCTTGATTCTCCGCTGCTTGAACTGCTTGGCAAAGTGCTCCAGCTCGTCCGAAGTCGGCGTCTCCTCGTCGGAGTGGTCGTGGCAGTGGTGCCCGCCGAGGTCGCTGTGCTCGGGGCTGAGTGTGTCCCTGAGGCCCGGGTGCATGCCTTGGCCCTGCGGGTTGGGTGGAGGTGTGAGGCCACCGTGGTCCAGCATGCCGTTGACAGTGAAGCCCGTCTGGGAGTAGATGTTGATCTGCTGCCCGCTGGTGATGGAGGAGTTGTGGGACACCGGAGTCCCCCAGGCTCCCGGGTGGTTGCCATGGTTGTTGTGATGAGGGGAGTGATGCGCTACGTGCGGGGAGCGGTGATGGATGATGCCAAGCTGAAGGTCCTCTCGGCCTGGTTTCACGTCCTGCTGCTCCATGGAGGACGACCAGGGGCTGCCCTCCGACAGGCTGCTCGCCCACTGGTGCCCGAGGGGGTGTCCGTTGCTCTGGACGCTCTGCAGATAGTCGCTCTGGAGCAGCTTCTGGTGTCCTCTGTAGGGGCTAGCAGGCTGCATGGCCTGGCTGTCCGGGTGGATCATGGGGCTGGAGCTGAGCAGGGTGTAGGGGCTGGAGGCAGCTGTGGCCATGCTGGCTGCTGAACCCCACTAGTGCTACTGAAGCGAGGGAGCAGCTCAGCCTCTGACATCTCCCTCTCTCTGGAGTTTCGGCAGCAGCCCGGCGCTGACTGACAGCCTCCACCACCACTCACAGACCGACGGAGACGCAGTGACGGCGCGCGTCGACCAATGACAGCGCAGATGCCCGGACCTCCGCCTCTGGAAGGAGAGCTGCGGAGAGGAAAGGGTTACAGGCAAGTCGAACCGGAAGTGAGTCGGAATGCTGGTCCAGTGGGTCTGGCTGTGGAACGATGTGCGCGTGGAGCGCAGTTCCTGTTTATTAATTAAAGTTTCCAACTGATTTACGCACGAGTTTATTGCCGCTCCTGTCACCCTTGAGCGCGTGCGAAGGAGGAGATTAAAGCGCAATGGCATTCGTTAGACGTGCCAGCACTTAATTTAGAGGGGATACAATCAAACCAAGAGCAGTTCTCACTGCTAATTATTAACTTTTACGGAATACTTCCTCAGGTGTTTATGGATTGAGGCTCCCAAGATAGTTGAGTTTTACGCACAAGTGTTTTACGCGCAGGACATTCACCGTTTCGGCGAGACAGAAATAACTCTTGTCACGGGCCTTTAAGTGCAATTTAGTCCTTAAAATAAGATTTCCGTAAGATATTAAAAATGTGACATTTCTCTGACAGCCCGGCTCGCACTCTTTGCTGGGAATCGTGCAACTCATCGAGCGCGTTCACAACCTCGAACTAAATCTTCTCTGCATTCTCTCAAAGAAGTACATGTGTCCTCCCGCGCCGCGCACTCATACCTCCAGTCTTTTAGAATCTCATCAGGTCCTCGCAGAGATGAAATAGATCTATCTGCATATCAGAGAGCTAACTTAGCCGCGTAATTATATTTGCCATTAGAAGGCTGCGTCCCCGGCCTCCTTATTGGTTTGAAATTCCATTAAATATATTGCTCCGGCTCCCAGGTTAAGCTTGATTTAAATTTGCATACATTTTCATACATTTAGGAGAAATAAAAGAAGGCTGCAGCCACCAGAAAGTCATTAAAGAGCGCTGAGCCGAGGAGCTGCTCGGGGAGAGGGAGAGGGGGACAGGGAGGAAGGCCGGAGCAGGTGAGCTGACCGCGGGGGCCGGCTGCGCCGGACAGGGCCGCTGGGGTCGAGGGTGGACCGGAGGAATGACAGCGAGGGGAAGGGTGGTGGTGACAGGAGAGTGGCGTAGCCATGTTGTCGTGGCGTGCAGGCCTGCGGACGGGTGGGAGATAATTCAACAGATGCATTCAGCGTGTTTGTTGTCGTTGCGTTCTCCTTCTGATTCCAGCGCGTAAATTCTTCATGTAGTTTGCTCTTTGAAATTTCATTAGGAGAAAAAAAAAGTGGCTGAATATTTGATGCGAATGGCGGGGGCCCGTTCTAGTGGCCTAGTTTGCTGAGCTGGATTGCTTCGTTTGAGATTAAATTATGCAGAATCGCACGAAAGGAAAAAATATCTTCATATATGTAGCAGATTCACGGCACAGTGTATGGCTTTATTTCAAAACAATTCCTGCGTTTTCTCGCGTGACGCACCAAAGCGAATTGATTTCTGGAAGATGGAAAAAAAACAACAACAATGTATCCAACAAACTCATTTGACGAAGAAAATGTTAAGAGTTTAACAGAATCGCTATTTAAAAAAAAAAAAAGAAGAAGAATAAAATAATTCACTACATATTTTTGGGTGTCGTTACAAAAAAATAAAGTGTGCGTTTCTGTGGCGCACGGAGCAGACAGGAGAGGGACTTGTGGAGGGGGTTGTATTGCTCTCGATAGTCTAAGTTTCTGAGTGTAACAGATGCTTCTCTAGAAACGCTCCTTGTGCTGATTCCTTTTATTCGCATCAACATTTTTCTGCCGTCGAGCGCGTTTCCATAGCGAGGCGAATAAAAGGCAAATCCCCGCTCCGCGCCTCCAATAAAGAGCCCATTCACAGATAACCCGAGCCAGCCCTGCTACACTTACACCATGCAGCACTGCAGGCTCTCTCTCTCTCTCTCTCTCTCTCTCTCTCTCTCTCTGTCTGTCAGTCTCTCTCTCACACTTTCTCTCTCTCTCTCTGCTGCTAAATAACACAAACTAATGAGTCATAATTTCTTTAATTTCGTCTTGATAAAATGGCAGTTTATGCGCTTGTTTGTCGTGTTTGTTTATCTGCTTTGTTGGTGTTTATTCGGCGGCTTTGGCTAAATCGTTTAGTGATTATCTTCTGACTCAGATTATTTGCTGGAGGCAGTGGAGTAAATAAAAAAAAAGGAAGGAGATTTGTTAACTATGAACCTTCAGTTGGCTGGGTGATTTAAAAAAACAAACTATTATGAAGAACAAAATATATTTATTGATCCTTTTTTTCCTCCAGTGGAACGTCACACCTTATATGTTTTTCTACGTGCCAAACTTAACGCTTAAATTTGCATATTTAAAAAAAAAAAAAGAATTTAGTCAAAGAAGTAATTATGAAGCTGGATTAATGGTTTTTATCGGTTTAAAAAAAAGAAAGGAATCTGCATTCGTTTAATTAGTTCCGGGCTGCAGGTTTGTGCCATGCTGTCAAAGATCTTTGCCAACATGAATATATGTGCTCTTTTTGAATTTGGACGGACCGACTTAGGACACAAAACTCACATTTTGCTACGGAGGTTTGGTGCGTCCGTGTATCTCAGTGTTGGTTATTTAAATATGCTCTGTCTGTGTGTAAATCAGAAGTGATTCAGTTTTGGGGGTTTTTTGTATGCATGTTTTATTTCTATTTAAAAATGATTTTTTAAAAATCTTGACAGAGTCCGTTTTTGCATAAAAGTGTAAAATGAGCTCAGACTTGAAGCGGTTTGAGGGATTTTCTTTTTTTTTCTTTTTTTAAAGAAAATTTGTGGTGATTGTTTTTGTTTCTACTCCATGCCACTTTGTTTCCTTTGCCTAAACGCTCTCCTCTCCGGTTTGCCGCTGCAGTGTGTAGATAAATCAGCTTTAGTCTGCTATTGAGACAGCCTTGGGGCCTCGGGGCGGGACCTGTCACTTGGTGTCATGACCTTTTTGAAAAACTTTCCCCATGAAGCCCAAATCTGCTCCAGCGTGCCAGATATGGCCTCGAGTGAAGGACTTTCACCACTGAAACATATCAATCTGTCTTTGCTCTGATTGTTAATGTTAGTAAAAACGCGCTGGATTAAAAAAAAAAAGGAGAAAAACACACCTCCATTTTCTCATTAAAGTTGACGGGACGTTCATTTCTCTGTGGCTTGATTTTTCCCCTAAAAACTTGATTTTCTATTGACTTTATTCTCGTCCCAGCCCAAAGCCTCCGCGAGTTGAAACGTCTTCTCCTCCCTGACGAACAGCCTCGAACACTTCGCGGCTCCCAGACAGTAAAATCGATATTCCCATTAACCCGTGACGTCGCTAATAAAGGACAGTGACACAGTGTTTGAACAACGTGGCCCTTCACAAAAAATAAACAAACAAAAAAAAACCCCGAAACTAATCTCACACCATGTCGCCGACAAGTCGTTTGTTTCCATCAAGGACTTGAAGTAAAAAAAAAAATAAAAAAAACAAAAAAAAACGTGTGTCTGAGCTCTGTTTTGTGAGGCTGTCCGACACGTCCATCTGTCAGTCATGAACAACTCACCTCAGCCTGTGTGTGTGTGTGTGTGTGTGAGAGAGAGAGAGCGAGAGAGAGAGAGAGAGAGAGAGGAGGAAATACATCGGACACACCGATGAGTGAATGTAAAGGAAGCTTAAAATCATCCCATGAGAGCACACAAGTGTACATGTACATTCATAATGCATGAGGCCCGGTCCGCAGCGAGGCGAGCGCCTGGTTCGTGTGGGTCTGTTTGACAAAAAATGTTTTCATTTAAGATATGTTTTTCTTTTTTCTTCTCCTTCTTCTTTTTAAAAAAAATTCTACGTGAAGAAAACGAGCATCCCGTTCAGGCTGCGGGGGTTTGGAGCACGGATTTGGCTGAAAATTGCAAGTTTCCAGGAAATTCTGCGAGAAAAACGTCACTCTGTGACATTTGTGACACGGAAGTTCACACCCCGGGACACGTTAAACCCGCAGCAGCTCACACACACTGTGGGATTAACCCTAAGACGATTTCAGGAGATTTCCAGGTCGATTGTTGTGATTTTTATTCCACTTTTCAATCAAATTATATTTCTGTTTTTTAATTATGGATTTTACCCCCCCCCCCCCACACACACACACTTATTATCACAGCGGAAGAGAAGCAATTAATACCAGATAACAGATTAACAAAGCTTCTGCTCATTCCGAGGATCAGATAGGTGAAATGTTTTTAATTTATGGATAAAACCGCAGGAAAACAAACCTGGTCTGGTTTGAAAATGAGGGTCTTACACTGAACTGGGAATATATTAAAAATTAGGATCGTTTTTGGCCTGGCTGATGGCATCAACTTCACGTCGTATTAAAAATGGCTCCTCACTCTGATGATGACGTGTTTAAAAGACGGAAGTAAAAACTATAGTAGTGAGGAGGGTTTACTTCCGTGTGAAGTCGATATAGATCCGGTGGGAGAGGATGTAAATATGATGTGTGGAAACATGAAGGAACTGCTTAAGGACATCATTCTGACAGTGAAGATAAACTTGAAACACCCCCCCCCCCTCATTTTTAATTATTTTCTTTTTAAATAAAGTTGTTTTGAATTCTGAACTTCCTTCAGAAAATGCAGCTCATTTAATTTCCTGGAACGACTCAAAGACACCGAGCGCAACGTGTAGCATCGCTGAGACGTCTCAGGTCCTGGATATTAGCATTCCGACTATGATGCAAATCCCGGCGTAAAATTATTTTTGGGCTTCTGGTTAATTAGAAAATGAATTCAGTCAAAACAACGCGCGGGCCTGAGGTCAGGGAGTCTTTCGGCTCGTCGCCGAGAACAAACACCCGCTCGCACAAAAGCAATTGTTGCAGTATTATTTTTTTTTTATTATCTGCAAGAATTCGAAACACCTGAGCAAAATTGAAACTGTTTGTCCCTCTTGCCTTCGCTCAAACAAAGCGCATGTTTGTCGGAAAGATTATTCACCGCTTGCATGTGTGTGTGTGTGTGTGTGTGTGTGTGTGTGTGTGTGTGTGTGTGTTACAGGTGCTGTTTGCAGAAGAGGCTAGTGTATTGTCCCTGGGTCAGCGGAGGAGGCAAGGTTGGTAAAAATTTACATAACATTACCATCTGTTAAACTTCAAACTGCTCAAACACACACACACACACGAACACACACTCTATGCTATAAATTCAGAGCAGTGGTGAAGAGCAGAGGGTCTATAGAAATGTAATGTATGCTCTCCAGCACCTCTCCAGCACCTCTTCCACATCCTCCTTCTTCTTCTCCTCTTCTGTGCTGAGAGCAGAGAAGAGCCTCGGGGTTGAGGCCTCCGCCGGCACCAACGAGGAAGAGAAAGGGCTCGGCGGCGGAGAGAGGACGGTACACATTGTGAGAAGTTTTGCGCTGAAGAGGAAAAGGGAAATCAAACGTGGTCGACGCTGGACGAGCAACCCCCGTGAATTTCATGTAGATTTTCAGTGAGCAACCAACCGACACACTTTTTCCCTGTGGCCCACAAACCCACGCACACACACACACACACACACACACACACAGGTCCCTCTGAAGGAGCAGGCGGAGCCGGCAGTTGCACATCTGCATTTCAAACACAGACTCTCTGGGATTCATTATTAATTAGCCTGCTGAGCCCTGGAGGACTGGTGATGCTGCCGTCACACACACACAGACGCACACGCTAACACACACAGACGCAGACACACACACACACACACACACACACACATACACCTCATGACCCCTTTGCCCCCTCTGCTCTACAGTTAGAGAGTCCTCACCAGAATACTGAGGCGTACTGCGCGCGCTCTCCTTCCAATCACACCCCTTCCCCTGATTTACCCGGCTTAATGTTTAGTAAAGGATGATGAATTACAGGAGTAGATGGTTTTATTAAGCTGAGCGCGGCGCAACTGTGTTTAAAACACTGCATTCAATTGAGTTGTTTAGCACGGAGCTAAATGACACGTGTGAGGTGGTGGAGAGGAGCCGCAGGAGCTGTACTGTGTCTTATATCACATCAATAAACATTACAAAACTCCTCTCTGCCTCTGTTTGCTTTATTCTTTGGAAATAGATTGTTGTGTTTTGCTTGCCTCTAATTTGTGTGTGTGTGTGTGTGTGTGTGTTTCTGCGCGTGCAGCTCGGCACGTTAACCCTCCACCGGCAGCAGATAGAGGCAGATCAGAAAGACACACAGCGATTATGCATGAGGAAATGTCTCCAGGGTCCGCGGAGAGACATCAAACACGGTGCAAGCGAGAACCCTCTGTCCACAGCGCACGTCCCACCGCTGCGCAAAGTTGGGGCTGCGCAGTTTACAAAAATAAACACGACGGGAAGGAGCGAGCGCTGCAGAGTTTCAACCTATTGTGGTGCCTCCGCCCCGTTGCCCACGGTCGCATTAGTATGCAGGGAGCCGACATTTGATGCGGAGATCATTCAAGAGCATCAGATCGTGCGTGATTCTCTGGCACACTTGTGACGGGGTGATGTGTCGACCTGCAAATACATTGCAAGCGAGGTGTTCAATCTGTAATGAGAGCTCCGCCCCGGTGCTGAAAATGGAAGATATTTTCTTTTTAATTGAAGACACTGTATCACCGGTGCTCCTGAACATGTGGCGCCGTCCATTCACCAGATAGTATTACCATGGCCAGTGGGCCTGTAGGTGGACAGGGTGTGATCCCAGCACCACACGTCAACACCTCGGCGATTGGCTCGCTCAGGGCGACAACCCTCGTTCTGATAGGGCGCGGGGCTCTGGCAGTAATTTGGACGTAATTGCATGATTGAGCGGGACTCCGCCATCATCGCCTTCTGCTTCTGAAGACCTCAATTTAGGCCTCACGGTGGCCAAATCTGCTGTCACCTTCTATCTCTAGTCAGAGTGGAGTAGAGCGCGCTCTCACACCGCAGCATCCCTGCGAGGATCGGTGCCTCTTGAACCAATTGGATCTGATTCAGAGCCAGCAGTGGACCTCCACCGAGCACACACACACACACACACACACTCACTTCCTGGTTGTGTCAAGACTTCTGGGCAGCGGTGCGGCAAGGTTTTGCGAGGGGGAAGAGACCGCTTCTCGACAACACACAGCGCAGCCTTTGTTAGATGTGTAACGAAGAATCCGGGGCAATCGAAGAATCTGCACAAATGTTGTTACAAGTTCTCGCTCCGAAAGGGAATTCTCCTTCCCCTTTCGGAGCGTTCCCCCTCGGCCCGCTCTTTCATTCAAAGGAATGTACTTATGATTTTTGGTTTCATACCAATTCCACCTGGAGTCTCGAAGGGAAGAATAACAAATATGGGAAACATTTAATCCAGAATAATATGTTTATCCAGAGACCTGTGGACTCAGGCAGGAATGGACCCCCTCTGATGTGGTCTGCTGCCAGTGTGTGTGTGTGTGTGTGTGTGTGTGTGTGTGTGTTCGTGCATGTGTGTGTGTGTGTGTGTTTGGGTTGGACGTGTGAGGCGGGTGAAGAGACCCTCCACCCCCTGGGGCCAGGAACTCTGGGTGAGGAGGAAGAGAGGTCTAACACACTCTCAGATTTCTAAAGTGTGTTTGTGTGCAAGCTTTTGTGCGGGTGCGTGTGATACAGGATGTGACAAAAGCTGAGCAGCGAGGGTGTAGTTGGACCCAATTGAAGCAAAAACTAGAAGCGCCTCAGTTATGGTGGCGCTTCTTGCGGAGAAAGGGGATTTTTTTTGTCTGCAGGAAAGAAAATATGAATTTAATCTTTCTAACCTCGCTCTGTATTTCTGTTAGTGGGGTTAAGTGTAGAGAAAATACTCAAAGCTCAGATGGGTTTTCATGTCCTGTGTTGAGAAGAGTTTTTCTTCTGTTGTTTTGGACTGTAACATCTGAGAGTAGACAACCCAGTGACATTGCTACAATGAATTCAGAGGAAAGAATGCTAACTGTGTTGCCAGATTGTCCAAACTACTTTTTAAAAGATAAAACTGCCGCTGAGTACGTCCGACAGGATGGTCAGAATCATTTATCAAAGTTAAACCAGGAAGTTGGTCTGAAACACTGTGATCGATTTACAGAACTTCAATTGGTAATTTTACATTTTGAGTTTGTTTTCCCTCCAAATATGTTTGGCTCACCTGAATCTTTAGATATACACCTTGTTGCGTAAATGTGACGGCAACTATTTTTGTTGGTCCATGTCCAAAAAAAAGCACCAAGTCACTTTCAAGTACAAGTCGTGATGGCAATCTTTCCCGGTTGGGCCGAGTAACCCAACAATCTACATCGCGGTGCAGCTTCTCAAGTGTCTCAATTCGAGGGCCGCATCCGTCAAAGGCTGCATTCGAAGACCAAATGTGTCACAGCGACGCAACAAGGCCGTCCCATTTTCGAAGGCTCCTTCAAATGCGGCCTTCATTTCCTGTGCTGTGAAGGATCCAACTATTGCATCCTTCGATGCCCACACCATATACCAATGTTCCCTGCGTGCCGCTGTGTTGGACTTATTTTTTCCAAAAGACAACTACAGTGGTCACACAGAGTGAACTATCAGCTGAATACATTTTAAAATGAAGTTATGGGGTTTCAAATCACTCAGATAGCAAACTATACAATTACAAAAAAAAAGAGGGTCCCCAATATTGTCAAGGTTGCTAAGCGAAAGAAGAGGTGCTTTGGGGTCTAGGAGGGCCACACCTTTGGAGGATGTGGCCCACGAATTTACATTTTTCATTACAAATGAAAGTCAGGTCATAAACATGTCAGGTCATAAACATGTCATGTGAATGTGGCATGACAAGTTTTGTACAAATGTCAATACGGTACGTAACATATAACAAGTGTACATATGGACGTGTCCGAGTTTTTTTGCAAAACATTTTTGTCCTGACATCTCAGCTGCTGTGGGCATATTTTCTAAGGCAGATTCTTAAAGCCCTGGAACACGTGCAACATTTTCACAAAAAAAATCAACCCAAAACCAACAGATTTTATAAAGTAGGCAGCAGGATTGGCTACCTCATAATTTGGATCGTGTTATAGTGGGCTCTTTGTCCATCCTTTGTACTAATTAAAGTCATTATTGAGACTTCAATTGCAAAATAACTTTTGAAACCCATCACTGATGCATTGCTCGAGCTCTGTGGCTCTTCCCATAATGGTCCTGTTATGTCCGAATGAAGCCATAACGAACATTTAGGTAATGACCCTAACAGATAGATAAAGCCTGGTAGCAGAGTAGAGCTCTGGCAGTATGTTTGAAATCCCCTCCCACCTGTTTTTTTGTGATTTTTTAGTGATGTCACAACATTGCCAGCTCTCTGAAATCCCTTTGGTTTTCATCCCTGATACAAAATGACGGCTAAGACGACGGAGATAAGACCTAAATTATTACATAGCAGAATTTCCCTTTAAGAAACAGGTTGCTGCTCATGCTTTGTGACTCGGAGAGTAAAATGTTCGTTCGTAACGCAGAGTAAAAATGACGTGGAGCTTTGCAGTTCCTTTTTAAAAAGCCTTCACACACACTCACAGGATGACACATGAAAGTGGCACTACTACCTCTGCTACTATCTCTAGTACTACTACCAGTTCAGCATGCCAAAAGTACTAAATCCTTCCTTCTCCTCTCCTGTCCGCTCCTCTCTTCTCTCTCTCGTGCTCTGACTCCCTCTCTTTCCCTCTGAAAGAAGGTCTTATTGTGGCGATGTCAGCTGTCTCAAGGGCATCCAGAACAAAGAAGCTTTTCACCCCTTCTGCATATCCTCCTCTCATCCTTCGCTCTCTCTCACACCTCTCACTCTCATTCCTCAGTCCCGTATCGTGCAAACCTCAGATTTGTTTGCACCCTCTTCCTTTCCCTATCCCTTTTTTTTTCCTCTCACTTTTGTTTTTGGCATCCTCGTGTCGGTCGGGACACGTACGGATGCAGTCGCAGTTCATCAATTCATTGGTAACTTTCTCAGCAGACACAGAGCATTTTGAGCTCACTCTGCTTCAGCTGCTGTTGCTGTTGCTGTTGTGTGCATGATCTACGTCCTGTATGTGTCTGGAGGATGGAGGCAGGAGGAGAGGGATGCACGGAGGCGGCGGCAGCAGCTGGTGGAGATACACAATGTCAAGCGAGCTCAGAGAGACAGAGAAAGAGAGAGGAAGAGAGAGAGAGAGAGAGAGTACAACAGAGGATGCCTCCTTGGCCGACGGTGTGGAAGGGGGACAGTGGAGCATAACAAACAGGATCCACCTTTCTGCTTGGCTAATTTTCCCCATTAAAACAGCCCAGCAGGAGCCTCAGCAGTCCACCAGCTGGAACAGAGGTTATTTTAGTGCCTGTCTTTCAGCAGGGTGTGTGCGCATTTCTGTGTGTGTGTGTGTGTGTGTGTGTGTGTGTGTGTGTGTGTGTGTGTGTGTGTGTGTGTGTGTGTATGTGTGTGTGTCACTGGCATCTATTTTTTTGGCGTGTGAGTCTGAGGTTTGGGGAAGCATAAAGATCTTCCATAGGAGCGGATTCAATTCACTGATATTAATTTCCTTCTCTCCAGTCATGCATAAACAAAGAAAATCTCCTCGGCTGTCTGCAGTATGTGTTTCGCCCTGCTGCGCGCCTGCTATAATGTGCTCGGCGCTGATATTGATGTATGTGCCCATATTTGCCCAGTCATCTCTTTATGTGGCCGGCCCTCCTTCTCCTCTGTCTCAGTCAGATCCTAAACTAATCCCCAACCCTGCTACTCTGACAAGAAAATCCCCTATTTTAATGCATGCACACACACACTCCGTCTTCCTTCCCCTCGCCCGCCGGCCACACACCCCAGTCGCACACACACATGCACACACTTTCCTTTTTATCCCTCTGTGTACCTGTAAGCAGCATCTCTGAGTCCCTTTTGGTAAAAGCTCGCCTTGTACACAGATCACCGTTTGTGATATTTGTTATGGTAATGTCCTCCCAGTGTGGGGGCGTCTTTCCGTGAATTCATACTGTAAAGAAATGTCTTCTTTTTTGGCAGCTCGGTGTCATTATGCTCCGGGACTGTCAGGAAATGTTAACTGGAATCTGTTACAGTCCATTTACTGTAAGAAAACAGTAATCAGATAACAGACACTTGTGATTTAAAAAGGCGGGAGACATGTTGTGTTAGTAAAACGAAGCATCAATAATGCTTACTAATGTTTCCAAAGGGTCATAATGGTTGCAGATGATAGCGTATTGTAGTCTGAGGACACATCTTGTAACTGCGGAATGGATTTTTGGAGGCTAAATAATCCAATAAAATGAGCCGAATTTTTCTTTTTCTTCTGGCTAACGAGTTTTGTGGTTAATTACGTTTGTCTGTTGCATTGAGTAATCTGTCCCAAACAAGCAGAGAGACGAGGAACTATAGATAGAAGCGGGAATATTAAGGGTGGAAAAAAAAATAGTTGAAAGGCAGACGTGACAAATGTAAAGGTTGCATACTTTTGTTTTCATGCCTCAGGTGAAAAAACATTGTTTTAACGGGCTTTAACATAGACAATTTTAAGCAAAGCATTGGTGGTATTGGCTCATGTCAGAGCAGATAATTCCAGTGGGGGAAAGAGATGCATAACGGCAAATCAATAGGTCAAAATTTAGGCTCCTACACAGTCCACAATACTAATATATTTATAACTAAATGCACATGTGACACTCATCCATGCATCAATTTTGTCGTATTGTCTCAGACAGGATGATTTAAACATGTTTGCTGATTCTACAGTACGTTCCGATCACAGCTAATATGTGAAGAACAAGAACAGTTTTCCTGCATATGGTGTAACATATGTTGGTTAGCCTTAGTTTAGTTTATTGAGTCTATCAGGTACCGCAGCAGCAGTCAGTTTTAACTTCAGATGCTGAGGGAGAGCATCAGTTCATATTTTTAGTTAACGTTTCCTGGTGCGAGCTGTTTTGTAGAAGATTACTACAAATTATGTTTATAAATTTTTTTTTAAAAAACCTTAAGGGGGAAAAACTGGTGATTTCAAAAAGCGATGTCCATGTCCGAAGCATCCCCAGTGTAAGTGACACATATGATAACAACAAAAAAGCTAATAATTGTGCATTCTGCCTTTAAACAATAGTCACAAAACACTCAACAACAACGAGTTCTCTCAGCATCAAACATTTCAACTAGTTTGTAACTTTTATTATTTGAATTTGTTGCTCCTAATACAAGTTTCTCTGTTTTCAGTGTGTCTGTCTGTCCTTTTACTAGTAATATTCATATTAGAATCCATTTAATACATTAATTCAATTGGCTTAAATCAACACAATTTTGTATGAATTCCACTTCAGTCAAAGCGGGCGTGGTGGTTGGAACCTTTAGCAGGATTAGCTCGGTTTCTATTTAGCATCATGACTCATTTTAGCAAGTTCCTCGTTAATTATTGTGGAACAACAAACTTAAGGGTAGTGCGTTAATCAAGATTGACACTTTTGA
This sequence comes from Diplodus sargus, assembly GCA_903131615.1. Lineage (NCBI taxonomy): Eukaryota > Metazoa > Chordata > Actinopteri > Spariformes > Sparidae > Diplodus > Diplodus sargus. The sequence continues at coordinate 5,104,088 of CAEMYA010000205.1, forward strand.
TTTACAGCTGGGAAGAAAATCAATGAATAAATGTAGTTTCAGCTTATGCTAAAGCTAGCGGGCTATACCATTAGTTAGCTTCACATTAGCATACAGTATATCTCTGACTGGTAGCCGAATATGGTTCAGTTACTATAGTTTGGCTTGACTTTTAGCCCTGTCTAGTAATTCCAAGTCATGTCATTTATACATTTCTACAACATAATTTATTTTCAACTGGAAAACAGAAGCTTAAAGGTTAGATCCTGGTCTTAAATCATGTCTTTAACACATTAGTATTTCCCCCTGTGGTGCACAGTGTTGCTATAAACTGGATCAAGTGCATATGTACAGCAGGGTGTGGCCCTGGAACCGTCTGTGTGGTGTGGCCTACAAGAGTCCACTATTTGAGTTTTCCCTTGAAACATGACTATGTACGCAGGCCGAGAAGTCGGACTGAAGGTTTGATTTATGCCCTTGTCGCCTGTCAGGAGGTTTGCCAGCTCCAGCCCATTTGGATTTCACACTGTTGTGTCGAAGGCTATAAAACATTTTATTTGTAATTTCTGTATTTTATAGCATATTAACACTGATGATAAAGCAACACAGTTAAGCTGTAACCCCCCCGGAATGCAACGGCGGATTATTTATGTTGATTTGCAGTGCATTCAGCCCGTCCAGATGACCAATTAGTGTCTAAAACACGTGCAGGAATGTGACTATTGTGGCTTATATCAGATAAGAGAAACATAAATCAAACAAAATGCCACTTTCTTGAGCTAAACAAACGACAAAGGATGGATTTCATCTGCGGAATAGCCGCCTCGCATTCATCGCATTTGAAAGGACCGTCTGCATTTACCAGCCAGGAGAGATGAGGTGCAGTTGACCTTGGCATGTGTGCGAACAGACGCACGCGAACGCAACACGGGCACACACACACGCCACATGGGGGGGGGACTGACAAATGGCAGTTCAGCAGCTCAGCTAGATGGTAAATGTGTGTTTAAACAATGCAGAGTGACGCTTACACACGCAACACTTAGTGGCCGGTCGGCGATATAAGATTGATTTGGTTCACTCTCTCACTCTCACTCTTTGAAACACGCACACACACACACACAGGCGCACACAGACACACACTCGGTGGAATATGAGTGATGTGATTCAGGACACCTCTCGGCAGCCACTCTGCTTTCCATCCTAACGCCTGAGCAGAATACTAATCACTGGATCACATTACAGAGAGAGAGAGAGAGAGAGGGAGATGGTGGCAGCTATAGGAGGAGAAGAAGCAGCACGGAATAGCAGGGATTATATCAGATAACGGTAATATAAAGGTGGGCCGAGCAAACCGTGTTTTTTTCTTTTCTTTTCTTTTTTTTTTTTACACCTACACCTTCCTGCGAGCAGCATGCAAATACTGGTGATGTCGGTGATGAAAAAGTAACAGCAGGGCTGGAAACATGTAGGAAACAGGGATGAGATCAGATGAAAGGCAAAGAAGTTCTGTCCACTTATATGAAAGTCATCTGCAACAGGCAGCAGTTTACAGAAACAGTTTCATTAAGCAGCCTTTGTTTGCTTTTTTTTCCATTTTTATGTTACATCTTCACAGCATATTAGATGCACCATGTACATTCATTTAACAGCTACACACCAACTGTATTTGAAACATTCATATTTTACTAAAACAAATCTATAAAATACAACTTTAGAGATGAAAATATCCAGTGGTGTGTTAAATAATAAGTTCCTCGAGGAGTTATTACATCAAAGCGTCACGTTGACGCATCAGTAGGAATTTTAATCCAGTATTATAATAGCATCAAAACACTGAGCTGTTCCGTTGCGTACTAAGAGCCTCGTTTGTCTGCTTGATAACTTTAAAGCTGCCACCGTCAATATTTTCTTAACAAAGACAAAAATCTACATGCGTCATGGGTTACCTGTAAAGTTAACCCACAGAGATTATCACATGCATGTTTTTCAGGCCCGCAACTTGTGGTGCGCGTTGGTTCACTCTCACAGCTCTCGGCTTCTTTAAACAACACCATGGAAGTCTTGCTCTCGGGGTCCCCCTGCAGACATGAAACAGTATTGTCTTCTACTTCTAATGAGAATGCTAGCTTGCGGTAGCATGCTAACCATTAGACAACTAGCATGTTAGCGTATGGTAGATGCCAGATTGATAATTTGGTCCTCCCCTACTAGCATTACTTGACTCATGAAGATAAATGGAGGACTAGATAGCTTCCGTAACATAGCCAGGCAGACAGCAAATTCGAAAAATTAGACGTATGCAGGTAATGCACTTACTGATGCCCTCCTCCTCCTTTAGCTCAGGCCAGCGTGTGAACGCTGCACCAATATTGATCCTCGTCCGGCCTCTGTTTTTGTCACTCTCCCTTTTTCTCTTACTGGTCTTCTCTGACAAAACCTTTTCCTTTTTCGGTTTGGTTGCTGCTTCGGCCATGACAGCAACATATATACGCTATACCATCCGGCAAACAAACGCTAGTAGTTGGGCTCTGAGGGTTCTGGCTCGTGCTCGTCCGAAAATGACGAAGTTGGGGTGGGCGGGGTGAGGGGGTGCTGGAAAGCAGTTCAGTTGTAGTTTATGGGGGTTCCACCCCGAAACCCAAAGTTCCGTAGTGCCAGTAAAAGCGATGCAGACCCCATCAGGTTGCGGCAGACGTGTCATTCAACCTAAGTCGACGTGTCATTCAACCATCACAAGGTTCTTGGGAATATATTATGAAGGTCGAAAAAACTCCATGGTGTTGCTTTAAGTACATTTCTACACAGAACATTATGGACCTTTACACTTAAAGGTCCAATCTGTAAGTTAGCTGATTGTTGAGTCTCAATCCCAACTTGTCAAATACCAACACTTTGGTTTGGTGGTTGGACCAACCTGCCAATGAAAGTGTCAGTATTTGACCACTTTAAGTAACATTGGTATGCATTTTGGACAATTTTGTTTTGTTTTTCTCATGAACTACTATTGTTTGTCCATAGGCATTCAACTTTGTTATTTTACATGTGCAGTAATGATGCGTTGTTCATGAACGAACTGGTTCTATGAATCGGCCCTTTTAAGTGAGCGATGGACGCCAGCTCCCGCCTGACCGATTTATTTTTTTTGCTTAATAAATGAATACAAGAATAATAGGTTGATAAACATAGTTGCTAAAAAGTTCCAGATACATCTGAATTTGGTCAAATCAAGTTGTAACATACACAACATAATTCAATATAATAAAACTTAATAGTATTCGATGTTTTTTCATCCTTATTTGAGGCTTTTATACCAAATATAATGTAGAATTTGATATTCTGGAAATAAAAAATAAAAAAAACCTGAACCAGTTTAATTGATATATGTGTACACATCACCAGCATTGGTATAAAGAGCCGGTTCTTTACGCTGAGCTGAGCCAAATGCTCCGGCTCCCTACAAAGAGCCAAGTTCCCGTCACTGGTGTGGACGTGTTTTATTGATTGATACGCAACTTTAATTCGTAATGTTATTTCTGCCGGTCATTGTGTTTATAAGCCCCAGGAAGACTAGCAACAGCTCTGTGGATGCTAATGGGGCTGGAATAATGAACTGAAATGGCAGTAGAGTGCATACCTCCGCCAATGTCCAATTGTTCCCATACAATCATAAGCATAAAAGCATAAACAATATCAAATAAAACATATTTAAATGTCTTACACTTGGATATGCATCAAATTGTACTCACTCATAAATACCTTAAGACATCTTAATATGCCTGATTGTTTTTCTACATGATTCATGCATAAAAAAAAAAGCACCCTGACACAATGTTAAAGAAAGTGAGAAAAGATCCTCCATTAAAGTTTCGTGGAAATGTGTTGAGAAGTTTTTGTGTAATCCTCCTGACGAACCAACCAACGAACATGTGGTGGTGGAAGTGATAAAGAAAGGACTTCTACGCTGTATTTTTGCGCTATGGTGTTACTACTTTTACTCTCAGGTAAGGATCTAAAAATCTTTTTTCCATCACTGCTGGAAACAGAGAGGGGAGAAAACGGAACTCAGTCCACCTGTACAGGACTCGTCCTCAAGAGGCCAGCTGTGATAGAGACATTTTGTCCCATTAACAGAAGTTATCAGAGATAATTGTTGGGGTCGTTTCTCGTGTGCGACGACTCGGGTTAGAGCTCGTTTTCAGATTAATCTGGACCATCAAACGGCAGGTTAGGCCGTGTGGTGTCCTTTTCAGTCTCAGCCCTGCACTTGCCTGTGCGTTCAACATGCAAATACAAACACTCCAACCTCACACACTCTCCTTCTCCTCCTCCTCGTCCTCCCTCCCTACCTCCTCCCCTCCCTCTCCCCAACCCCATGCTGAAGCAATTATGTCCAATGTGTGAGTCTTCTACAGGCAGTGTGAGGGTGATTGATGATGCTGTCAGCACAGGGAACATGTTTTAACGTCAGAATAATCTCCCTGCTAATATATTACATCCACTGGATAGGGTTCAATCATTACTAATAGCGCTGCTAAGTTGGTGAGAGGGGAGCCGGCGTTGAGAGCACGTGCCTCGGTGTGTGTGCGCCCCGTGAATTTGCGTGTGGGTCTCATTAATCAGAGCAGAAGTGGAAGGCAGGGAAATCTAGTAAGGCCAACCAATAAACAAGTATGCAAGTGCAAGGTGGAATAAGCAGCCAGCGAGAAGTGTTTACTTCTTACATAATTACTCACTCGTATCCTATAGTCGGTGAATCAACTGAGACGCCTGTATTGTGAGTGCGAGAGTCTTACCACCACTTGATATAATATCGTCTTATGAAATGAAAGAGGTGGAGAGAATGGAGCACAAAGGCGCCCGACGCTTCAAAAAGAGGCAGCCTTGTGGTGTCTAATCCGCGCTGTCTAATCTCTCAAATTGCTGTGACGTTTGATGAAGGGGATCGAGCTGGTGTGAGGAGAGAAACGGGCCCAGTCACAGAGGCAGTGTGTGTTTATGTGTGTGTGTGTTTGTGTGTTTGTGCGTGTTGTTGTGTTTTGTTTTTTTTTGCTGATGTGTACAGTACAGATCCAGCTGTGCCCTCCGCTTCCGAACAAATCCTTCTTTAAATACAAGCTGTGTTGTTTACAGCAGTCCTCTGCCTCCAGACACCATCCTCTCGCTCTCTCTCTCTGCCTACACTGCCTCCGTTCATCTGACACTGCCTCCCCTCTCTTATCTGCTATACGTACTGATCGGACGCACCATCCCCCCACTTTCCTATAGCTGGGTGGAATATGCATGTCGTCGCATGTTGAGTGCGCAGGCGTACGCTTGCATATACATCTGGGAACATGGGAGGAAGAAAGACGGAAAGAGAGACAGAAAGACGGAGGGAAAGAAAGCCTGTGTGTTTGTGTGCAGAAGAGAGTCTGTGGGGATTGGTGTTATATTCTGCTGGTGTCAGCTGGCTCGTGGCCTGCAGATTAATGTGTGCGTGTGTATGTGTGCACACGCATATGTGCGTGGCGCAAACAAAGGCGCCCTCACAAACACCCGTAAACAGATTAGCTCGTCTGCAGAGAAACAAAGGGTTAAGAGAGAATGCAGATTTCACAGGGAAGGGGAGGGAGCAGTGCGTCTAGTTTTGGGGTGTTTTGTGTGTTTGTGTGTGTGTTGTGTGTGTGAGGGGTGAGCGGGGCCAGCGCGGCGGTGGAGCGTCGTGATCCCTCTCCCTAATACTGTGTGGAGAATCTCCTCGCTGGGCTCAGCTGCCAATTCTCTCCACTGTAACAGTCCCATTCTCCTCCTCAGCCGCTGAAACAATACTGCCGTGCCTTTCTGTGCGTCTCCACACAAAGAGCCCGGCGCTGAGACAGACGCTCAGAGTGAACTGAGACACAGCGACGGGACAATAGGCTGAGAACGGGTTTTTGTTCGGCATTGTGCTGCGTGTTTGTGGAGACAAACAATAAAGAAAGTTCCAAGGGGACGAGCAACTTTCTCCTCATTGTTGAAACTTTAAGAGGATGCACAGTTTACAGAAGTGGGGAGCCGGGGATTTGCTGCTTTGGGGAATCCGCGCGTATCGCTCGCAGTCACGGCTCGGAGAACATTCGGGCAGCTCCGCTTTGAGTCACGAATTTTCCAAGCACCTCTTTGAATGAAATAAAAACCCAAAGCTGATCTACTGACAAGGCCTGTGTCGGCCAGAGCACAACATTCCCATGGAAAATACTCAAACATCATATGGGCAGAATAACAAGTGAATGGTCTCCTAATGGGTGTTTCTGTTTCAAGGGGACAGAAACAGCTCCACACATCCAGAGCACACAGTGGACGCTACGCTGGCTCACTGGAAGTTCCCCCTCTACTGGTGGCGGCCGCCGCTAAGACGCACGGCCCCAAGAGGACCACCTCCCTGGGACCTTGAGCCAATCACGACAGCCGAAACAAGCCTTTTATCTACAGGGGCTTATTAAGCTAATTGAATTAGCATGTTGTGGTTTCTGAACCCAAATACGATTAGCCTGTTATTACTGTGTTATCAGGGTCCCTTGTTACAGTAACAGCAGGTTACTTTTGGCTGCTTCATCAGTTTTTTTTTTTTTTTTCCCTCTCCGCCTCTCTCTGTCTGCATAGCACCGGAGCTTTTCGCACATTCACATGTCAGCTCCTTATCTGTTAAGATACCTGGCACAGTTACACTGTCATGGAGGTCCACAACACAGAGCATCTTATACCGGTTAAAGCTACACCTGCAAATCTTGTTCAAATTCGGTTTTCTGACTCAGCAGATGTTATAGGGCTCTAAAAGCACCAAACAGCAGACAGATAAGATTCGCTGTTGATCATAGAGAAGCAATTAGCAGCTAAACAGGCAGATATTTCCTTTGGGAGCCTCTGATAGAGACCAAAACAGAGCTAAAAGGGCGTAAACACTGGATTTACAATCAGCAGGTGGACACTTTAAATATGTTGTATGTCCATGTTGTGATTACAGCTTGTTTTACTGCCGCCAAGTAGCCAAAAATCTATCAATGTAGGCTTCAGTGGAAAGTGAACTGTAATTGTGAACAATGTGTACAATGGTCAGCTTAAACTATAGGAATGATGTGGTCAAATTTCCCCAAATTTTGAGCTTCTACTACAGAAAAGCAATTTCTTTTGATATCAGTTATTCTGTGATGGTGGATATTTGGCTTTTGAATGACTCTAATCTGTCAAAAAATGAAAGTGTAAGCTCAACCAAAAATGAAAATTTAGTCATTATCTACTCACCCTGTTGCTGATGGAAAGTCAGATATAGTTTTATAGACCACAAAACATTTCTGGAGCTTCACAGAAAAAAAAAATAAAAAATTGTTCCAGCATTCTCTTAAACAACTGAAGTAGATGGGGAATTACATTTCATTACCATTACTTGGGATTATGTAATATTAATAATAATAATAATAATAATAATAATAATAATGATAACAATGATTATGTATATCTATATCTATATATATATATATATATATATATATATACATAATCATTGTATATATATATATATATCTATATCTATCTATATATATATATAGATATATATATATATATATATATATATATATATATATATATATAAAATAATAGTAGTAATTTAATTGAATTAAAACTCAATGGTGTTACTGAGATTTAAAATTTAATAGACAAGACAGACTTGTCCAGTATAATTAAATTACATAAAATATGAAAAAGGATGATTGATGAACACAAAACACATCAGATCAAAATGTCAAAGAACTGCTACAGTTGCAGCAATGAATAAACAATATAACAGATCATTAAAAATGGTGTAATTAATTACCTAAAACGGACAAATAAAAGCATTGTATATGTTGTGTCAGGACTCGTTCGTTTTGAAAAAGAAACTCCAGTGTTTGGACTGAATAAACCTGCGTGAACACAGTGTTCCTTGTGAAGCGCTCGTTACCAGCTGGGCAGGGAGTCATAGAGGCCGGCTTCAGTGGGAGAGTATGAGGTGGGCAGACTGGGTGGAAGGAGGTGCGGGGGTGAGGGAGAGGGGGGGGAGCAGGGCGAGGAGGCTGAGAGACCAGGTTGGGGAGTCAGCTGGTCTCTTCGAGCCTGTGATTAATACACTTGGGCTGCTCTGCACCACCTCCACACCACACTGTCCTCACCTCCAATTAGCATGCTAATGAACCTGCACATGTGTGACTGTATGTGTGTGTGTGTGTACATGTGTGTGTGACTGTGTGTGTGTGTGTCACCTGAGGGCTCTTTCTCACTGTGCAGCATAAACAGAAACAGGCTGGCATTCAGAGGAATGGCCGCCGCACTGCTAATTGACACTGTTTGTGTGTGTGTG
>CAEMYA010000205.1:5112442-5133671 GCA_903131615.1 Diplodus sargus
GTGTGTGTGTGTGTGTGTGTGTGTGTGTGTTTGGGGGGTTATGGACTGTGACCCTCGTCTCACTCACTGCTGTTATGGTAACCGGTTGAATAGGAATGTTTTCCCTGCCTAGTTATACCTGTCATGGTGACCTTTGTTCTCTGAGAGGTGGACATGAGCAGTCACAGCTCGTTCTCCACAAGTAACATGATTTACAGGTCGGCCACGACACGGGGAGACATATCTAAATACTCAGGGGCTATAAACACATTATGCAGTCGACAAACAGACACCCACACATTAACACTATTTCAAAATGTGTTGAGGGAAATTGCGATGTAAAAATTAATTAACTTGAATGTGCTGTTTGGCATTTTAACCCTTTGACATACAACTTTATTTCCCCGGTAGCATTAAGGTTTGAAAATAATCTTATTTGAGAGTGTAAAGAGGAAACCCTTCATATTTTTCCTGAGGTTTTTCCGTTAATTGGAATTTTTCTGAAGAGTATTGTACAAACTAAGGCTGTCAAACCTGCTATGATTCAGAGACTTCATCAACCGCACCATACCATGTGTTTATAACAAAACAATGTCTGTCAATTCTTTACTAATACTATCTGAAACTATACTGAAGCTGGACAAAACATATCTACCATCACATATTTAAACACAAGGCTGCACAAAATTTTCACAGCATTCTCTCCGTCTGCTAACTCGCCCCATGACTGGAGGCAGAGGCAGACACAGGCAGCACTACAGGAGCTGATGTCAGTTCAGCCAGCAAGTGACCTGTCACTGTTCGAGAAGCAAGCTAAAGCTAATGCTACTCAAAAAAACAATTTAGTGCATTCTTTATATTTTGCTTATGAGGCGGATCCAGAACTGAAGCAAAGAGATTTTCAACAGCCCACAAGGAAACGCTTCATGACAGAAACCTCGGAGCAGACTCTATAGGTGGGTCGGGTTGAGAGAGGGCGAGTGTATTTTTTACTGGTAGCAAAGGCGTTAATGGGAAACAGGATGTCTATATTTGGGCGAATGAATGTATAAAGACAAAAGCTAGCATGACGTGACTTCCTTGTGTTTTTTGTTCGTGGTGCTGAGCCAAAACCATAATTTCACAGTCCAGCATCCAAAATGTGAAAGGTATGAACCACACGTGTCAGCAGCTGAATTTAAAATAAATCTCAATCTCGCCAGTATATTTAAGCTGCTAAAAGAGACAACTAGAAGAAAAATTAGCTCACCTGCTTCACAAGGACCATTCAGTGTGTCCACGATGTGATGCCGTCCTGTTGATATTGTACCTCTACCGCATCGCTACGGTGATCCAGGACCATCGCTGCAGCTGACCGATCACGTTATAATGTCACAATTTTGAGACTCAGAAAAAAAAGAGGGGACAAATACACACATTGGAGAAGTTAGTCCTTCTGACACATGGTTAACACTGCGAAAGGGTGAATTTTAACATCTTGTACCGAACCTATTCAATCGACACATCCTGGTCCACATGTCCTGTATTGCTCATTTGCAGCGACGGTCCTATATCAACATTTTGACTATGATGATTGTAGGAACACCACCGACATGATGATACCAGATAAACCTCAGTGCGTCGTCATATTGCTTACAAAGACACGCTTCCATTACGACACTTTACAAACTTAAAGGTCCTCGTGAGCAACAATTTAATCCTGTTTCCATTCTGGTCTTCTGGGTGCACATGTACGAGAATGTCTGTGCATTAAGTGCCTGATAATGTGTGTGTGTGTGTGTGTGTGTGTGTGTGTGTGTGTGTGTGTGTGTGTGTGTGTGCGCTCACATACTGCTTTGTGTGTGTACAGACGACGGCGGGGAAACATTGAGCAGCGGTGCTACAGTAACCTTTGCAATAATCAGTTCTGTCTGATGGGCCTCTTTAATTAACCTTGTAGGAAATTAATCCCAGTGTTAAATGGACAAGAAAAAGATGTTTGATTACCACCGCGAGCCAACTGGGACTTCTCCCTCTGTCTAATTGCCCAGGAAGAGAGAACAAGAGAAAAAAGTAGCGAGGATGAGAAAGGGAGAAACAGATAGGGAGAGGGAGGCGAGAGGGGAGAGCGGAGAGCGAAGCGCCTCGAATCCTGTGGTGTCATTAGCGTCTGTGTGAATGTCAGTTAGTCCCCGGAGCGCTGATAAGGCTTCAGCGAGAGGGGAGAGCGGAGGGAGAGCGAGCGGACAGGAGAGAGAAGGACGCTGAGGAAACATTTTGTTGAACTGCGATGGACAAAACACTTTACATGTAGCGCGCAGAAAGTCCTGAGGAGCTACTTACTATCTTCAGAGCCTAAAGTTAGGTTTAGACAACAACACTACTTGGTTGGTTGGTTGGTTAAGAAACACTTTGTGAGGTTCAGGAGAAGATTATGTTACATGTAAGGTTAGGGGTTAGGGTTAGGGTCACGTTACAAGGGACTCAAATTATACACATTACCTCCGTTACAGATAGGGTTAATACATAAGTTAATACAAGACATCGAACACCGATGTCCTGGGTCACAGTCCTGTGTACCTCCACCCCATGTGGACTCTGCTGTTTATACTACGTCACGGCATTTTATATGCGTAGTATTCAGACGCATATGTTTTCCACAGAACTTGAATGGGAAGGATCGGGGTGCCACCTGCACCCACAATTTGACTCTGGTTGAAAAAAGCTGTGTTGTTTGTACACAGATTCAAGTAACTGGGTTGACAACCGGCGGCCAGATATCATGTTAATGAACCAGTGTGTCGCGATTACTTCAGCGGATCAATGTGTCCGCCTATTTCTCATATCTGTGAGTCTTCATATTTTTTACTTAAGTGGATTATCGAAGCAAAACCGAGAAATGGCATTTTCATCTGGAAATGTGCTGTTAATTAAAGCTTTACGAATATCTAGGGATTCATCATTAGAAACTGATGTATCGATATTGTATTTTCTCAAGCCGTTACATGCCATACAGTCACGTTTGCGTTTACTCTGAGGAGGTGATAATCGACATCCACGCTTTCCTCGCCGCTCCCTCATCTACATCTTTTCCCCTGTCGGAGCAGGTGCTTCCCCTCTCTCCTCACTAATGTCTCCAGATCTTTTGCACTGACCTCAGCTACCCATGACTCATCCAGCAGCGTGCTGGCTCCATATGTCAGTGTGTGTGTTGGCTGCGCTCATCGGTGTGTGTCGCCTTCCCGGATCTCTGCAGGTGTCTGTATCAATAATCCAGAGGGCAGAGCGAAGAGAACCAGCGGAGCTTTGGATGTTTAGTCTGTGCACCGATTTTGGGTCCGGCTGAATGTTGTGTCACAGAGTTTGGCAGAGTGGTCTATCATCTGCCTCTTTTTATGTGAAGACACCTTCTGGTCAGTTATAGCAACACAAACAAAAATTTAGTGTATGTGTAGTAAGTAAGTAAGTAATAACAAGTACCTTACAAATAATGCATTTTTTGAATTTTACCTTACTCTCAGTCCGTCTTCATCCAATGTGCCTCCTCCACCTCGTCGCATCTTCAATATTTAACACATGTAATAGAAAACAAGACACTCAGTTTTTAACATGCAGCCAGACTATGTTTTTTAGATGTATTCACAGATCTTTAACAGCTAACATTAGCTAAGCCCCAGAGACAGCACGTCATGTTCCAGGGGACCCATCGTGTCCCCTTTCAACTCTGGACACAACCAAATGATTCTGAACGGAGGCTTAGCTGTAGCTAGCTAGCAAGCTAGTAAGACATAAAAAAAAGACAACTTCTTATTTACTAGCAGACATCTTCGGAGCACCTCTAGACCCTGTGCCAAGCTAACAAGCCCAAGATCACTCCACAGACAGAGTACTGGTAAGACATGTCTAGCCTGATGTATTTTCGCAGTAGCCTACCAGTAACAGGGCCTTTAAGCAATGATGGTAGATCTACGGCGTCCTGCAAACATTCAAACAGATTGCCAAAAAGCAACCAAGGCTTTATTTGCGATTGAATATGAGTCAAACATTTGTGTAAAAGCATTTTAAGATTTACCTTAGTTTTGTTTTTGGGCTATTTTTAAAACAGTAAGAAGGCTCGACACGACATGAAACTTTGCTCGTAATATCACCAGGGTCTCTACACATGAACATGAGCATTGAGAACATTGTTTGTGTACACAGAGTTTACTAAAAAGAAGGTTTATGAACAACTCACGTTAGCTGCTGCACCTCCGGCGCGCTGCACACAAACAATGCTCTCAGTGCTCGCGTTCATGTGTAGACCCTGGTGATACTACGAGCAAAGTTTCATGTTGTGTCGAGCCTTCTTAGTGTCTTAAAAATAGTGATTTTGATGCTAGCTTAAAAGTGCCCTATGCACTCCATTGAAAATTAGCTTGCCCAAAAATGAAACTACGGTAAATCTTAAAAGTGCCTCTTTCGTTGTAATTATGCTTTTACACGAAGGTTTGACTCATATTCAATCGCAAATAAAACCTTGGTTGCTTTTTGGCGAGAGTTTCACTTCACGTCTTACAATGGCTACTTCTGTTACCACCCTCTAACACTTTTGCCGTACTCCTGGGAATAGCAATCCAGGCATTCCCCACGAAGTAGACTGTTGGGCTGCAATGCTGTTTTAAGTCCATAATGGTTTTCTGTGTAAGCTCTGAAGATAGTCCATGGTTGACACGCTCCTCCGTGAGAACGTATAGTTACTACACATCAAGGCTAACGCCACTACGTAGCTAACGTTACTACATGCAGAAGTGTGTTGGGTGGTTGTGTTCTCCTGTTTTCATCAGATTGGTGCATCATAATCAACTCTTTTCAGTTACATTATCCATTTGTTCTGCTAGCATGCTCAGTCTGACCTCTGCTGTCAGTCCATGAAGGAAACAAGGCCGACAATAGTGCCATGACCAAGTACCACATTCAGTAATGAAACAAGCAATAACGAAAATGTAATGCGCATTAATTAAAAGCTTAAAGTAGTCTGTCTCAAGTCTTTGAAACTTAGTTGGTGAGTCTTTATAAATATTAAAAACTAAAAACACTGACGATCAGATTAACCGATGTGATGTTTGTCAAATCAGAATGTATGACGTGAGTCTATTTTAACATCATTCTCGTCGGTCGAGCGTCCACTGACGTCACTGTCTGCGTCTCACCTCGCCATCTCCTCCTTACGAGCTCGTTAGTGCTAACTCATCAGCGGGGTCGAACACTGAAAACACACATTACAACACAGCCAAAAGATCACATTACACAATTTGAATAAATACAAGGCAATTTGTCACTGTCACGTCAGAAGTTGCCCCTTTCTCTGTCCGCCCTCGCCGGCTCTCCTCGTCCTCCCCTCCTCACCCCCTCTCCCCCCTCCACGCCCTGCCTCCTCTGCCCCGGCACAGCAGCAGGAAGCAGTAATGGTGATTGTATTAACCCCTCGTAGAGAGCGCTGACCTTCGCTTCTGTTCAGCTGGAGCTAATAGCGCAGGAACTCACACACGGACACATGTTTGAATGTGTACACGCTCACATTACAGGATTAAAGATAGGGAAGGTGAAATACCAAAGCTCTGGGTCGCTATGTGGCCTTAGACTTGAACCCAAAGCATTGATATTTGATTGCTAAATAAAACCGTGGAAGTATGCCTGAACTTCCTGAGTAGTTACTGATGTTTTTGACGGCAATATTTCTTAAATGCAGTGAAGCTTTATTTGTCTGAACACTGAAATGTTGCTTTCATGCCGTCAGCACACACAGCCACAGTGGACACCGTGCCACAATTCTGCATCTCAGGTCAAATCACCCACGCTTTTATGACGGTAGCCTGTGCAGAAGATCCTCACGTTGCATGTTTTTCTCATACGTGTTTGGCTTTTAAGCTCCTCGGTATAATAAGTAATTGGTTTTTACTAATTAGCTAGATAAGGAATATCACGCGCTTATGTTGGCTGTTTTTGTGTGACACAGATAAGAGTGGTGTGTAAGTCATGTACTGATACATGTGGGATACTGAGCCGAACATTTAATTATCATCTGTGAGTGGTGAGTTGTATTCCGTTGCTGATCTATAACGCTCAGACTGCAGTTACTGTAGCTCCTTTTCATACAGCCCGTTTGAAGTAGGAAGGTTGCGCCATCATGAATCCTCGCTGTCCTGTGTAAGAGTGATGGTGGTTAAGACGGTTAAGACAATACCAGCCATCATATTTTTCCTACGCTCATTGCATTATATGCTTTTTGGGCCTCCACCGAGAAGGTTATGTTTTCCCCCTTGTCTGCTGGTTGGTTGCAGTGTTGCCAGTTGTATGATAATTAATGTATTTGTATGATAATTTTACCCTCTGCATGATGTAAGATCACAAATGCCAAAATGTGTCTTACTCTAAGATTCCATTGGATGCATGCCAAGCCGGACATGTATCTGGTGGAATGGAGGGGTTATGGTAGAAGTTGGTTTTAGTCATTGCCGTCTTTTTTAAAATCATTTCATAACATAATCAGAACAACAGTATTGATCACGTCACCTCGTTTCAGACTATCATCGGTGGTGTAGGTTATGGCGATGGATGTGATTTGCGAACATGGCTATCATTCTCTCTCCTGCCACTCGCCACTCATCGAACACCATTTGGAATTGGAACTTGAACTTTCTCACTCAGGTTTGTTGTGTCCAAGTCAAGTCATTTTGAATGCACCACTAAGCCTGGATATTTACTTCAAATGTAAAGTGAATGATCAATCCGGAGACGCATAACAGTTTGTAAACTTTCAACACATTCATTTGTGCTAAATGTGGTATTCCATCTCCCCCGTACCATTGTATTCTCACAACGCCGCTGTTGTTGTCGCTATCGCTAGCTGGCTAACATCACTAACATTGTGAACACTAGCTAGAATTTACATCGCCTAGCAAACCAGTTAACATTAAGGCAGTACAGTATGTTGGTTACAAACTGTGGAAATTAGCCATTAAAACAACAACAACAAAAAATCCACAGACTGGCAACTACCAAGACTCGTGGTCACTGACGAAACACAGACACATCGTGATTTGATGCTATTGGTTTACAAACCTTGGTGGAAGCTGGATCACAGACATAAACAAGATGATCATTTTGGACCTGACAAACATTGTATCAATATTAATTCACAATTCACAAGAATGTTTTTTTTTTTTACAGAAAAGAGATACTTTTATTCTGCACGTTACCACAAGCTCTGTAGATGAGTTACTATTTAAAACAATCATTTGTCAACATAAAAGTGTTATCAATATGACCTTTAAACTTCTGACGTCCCAAAACTTAAGATGGACCAATTTGCCCACACAAGATGTTAATCACAAGCCTGACTAACGCCAGACTAAGATGTTTCCCTAAAAATAAATGAATAATAATAACTTATTTAAATCACTTTTCTATCAGTTCTGATAACTTCTAAAAGTTTTGTTTTTTTCATTTATGTAAAATACATTTTATTTTTAAAGAGTGGGCCGTCCCAGTGGGAATAACAGAATTTTGGCTTATATCCTGAAGAATGAATGTTGAATGTGTTATTGAACTGTCCTTTGGTTTGTGTGACTAATAAAGGAATTCTGAGACATTCAAAACTGTTCCATCTCAGTTCTCTTGAGAGTTAAAGCATTACTTGATTTATTTTCATTGCCAGGTTGACAGGAGATTAGCGCGCCTATCACCAGTGAGTTCCTGTCCTGCGATATCTTGCCAGAATATGACCTACATGGTACCTCCACACAGATTAACAGACATAAGGGCAACATACAGTATAAACATTGGAATGAAGACAGTCTTACTTATAAATGTACATCAGCTGTTACAGTACAAGAGAAGGCCTGTGTTGCAGCGGCTGCAATACAATATAAATCCCATGTAAACTGTTTTGTCTGGAATAAACTTATCCAGATTGGCAGAAAGAAAAGCCTTTAATAAGAGAATTCCTCTGAGAAGTGTGCGGGGCGGAAGTCACACGGGGCACCTCCGAGTGTACGGGGGTTAGCACAACAGCTCAGACCTCCTGCACTCTTTCATCTGGCTGTTTCAACATCCCTCCATCCCCTCCACCCTTTCCACTCCACTCTCTTAAACAAATCTTCTCCTCTCAGATAGGGCTAACACACAGACACACACAGACTCACAAACAGCCGCGGGGCAGAGCTGTGACCTATCCAGACTTTGACCTGTGTGGGTGAAACAGTCAAAGTCCTCGTGGACCCAGATGTCCTCTTGGCTTTTAAAAAACTGCACAGTCTCCTCTTTACTTTTCCTTTCTCCTCTCCTCTTCCTCACTCGCTCTCCTTTCCCTGCAGCCCCTCTGGAGACTCAGTGATAACCAGGGTAGACGGGAGGAGGAAGGGAGCGGAGGAAAGAGGGGTGGATGGGGGAGGAGAGAAGAGGAGGGGGGGGTGAGAGGGAGTTGTGATGTCCCGACTCAGGGATATTTAATCCTCTCTGTGAGGGGCGAGCGTCTCTCTCCCTCTGTTTGGCTTTGGGAGATCAAAGAGGCAGTTCAGATCCTGGCGAGATCGCTCGCTCTCTCCTCCTGAGTGGACCAGAGACTCTCTCTCTCTCTCTCTCTCACACACACACACACACACGCTTAAGTACTTGGGCTGACTGGCGAGGACATTGGTGGTGGTGGCGGTGGTAATGAGGCAGTGATTGATGGGACTTCATGCTTCTTTACTGCACTGTCTTAAACCACCAGTATATGAGCGCACTCCAAATATAATTCAATCTGTGTGCACAGGGGGAAAAAAAGCTGGTTAGAAGAAGACCCACATTTGGCTTCTATTGGCAATATTGTGATTTCTTTTGTGGCTGAATTTGAGCTTCACCTCTGTAAAGTTACTCCAATTTCAAAGTTAAAGCAACAGTTTGTAACTATTTCACCTTCAAATAACAGCTTCAGAATCCTCTGATGGCACACTGACTTGTAACAGGGAGACCGGCGCCTCTTTCAATCCGACCTCATGCTCGAATGCCTGTTCTCGCATTATGTAACTTGATGAACTTGGGTTGACTGCGTACAATCTCCTACATGAAGTGCGTAGCGCTTTACGTCACTACCTACACTCCACCAACTAAGGCTCCTTAGCTAGTTTGATATTCTCAGTCCGGACATCATTGCAGAATCGAAGAAGCCAAAGTTGTCAGAGGAAGAGAAAAAAAGAGTGACTTTTGTGATCTTTCTGCTAACCGGAATACAACATCATCCCTGTTATTCATGAAAGATTGCGACGTAGGCTGCAATCTAATCAGTGTGGTCCCCGTCTCATGGAGTTCTGTAGTTTTCCTGATTGCCAAAAGACATCTAACCTCAGTGTTGTATCAGGCTACCGAGCAGATAAATAAAACAAAGCTGCTTCTTTTGTTACGTTCACGGTAAGACAAACACACCTGGAGTATGCTGTTGAATTTATGCAATAACTACAACACTAATGTGAATACATTTGAGAAAGATTCCTTATTCTGCTTTAGCTCTCCGCCCACACCAAGATGATAACTTGTTCACCAGAGACAGAAGAGTTTTAAAAGTGCTCTCCAAGACTAAAACAAATTCTGGTCTCCTGTCGTGTTGTCTACGGGGAAAGTTTAGTTTTTTGAGAACCCTGATGTCCGCTATGGAGAAAACTGACGATGTGGTCCACTCCGTTTGTACGCAATACTATGAAACGGGGACGACCTTTTTGCAGAATGGTCGAAAACGTGTAGCATATAATCACATCACAAATTAAAATCAGCAACTTGATTTTGGCAGGCGACCTCAGTTGCATACTCTGTTTTCGATCCATGCTCTTTTCCAAATGTTTCTTCCTCTGTGTATTTTCAATTGAAAAAAACAACACACACACACACACACACACACACACACACACACACACAAGGAAACATCCAAAAACCAAAAACTACTAATGGTGATCCCCATAATCTCTTGGGTTATGTTAGTGGTTTGTGTAAAACTTCTGGACAACAATTGGATTTGTTTTCTCCTCATGGATTACAATTGTTTTGGGGATTCCCTCCATTATCCATTAAAATGTCCAATAGTTTGGTTAATGATTAAATACTTACCAAACCATTGACATTCTCTGCCTCAAATCCACTCTGTATTTAGTTACAATTTGCAACTGTTAGCATGCTAATATGCTAAACTATAATGGTGTACATTATAAACATGATACCTGCTAAAAATCAGCATGTGTACCTTGTCAATGTTAACATGCTGACAGATGCATTTAGCCTCATAAAAAGCTGTTAGCACCACTGTGGACTCTTAGTTGAAACATGAAGGATGTCCAAAACAAAATGTCTGAAGTTAATGTTGTTTGTAAATGTTCCTCTGTGTGAAATTGTGGATTTTACAGTGTATAATGTAAGAATTTTGGTTGAACACATAAGATAAGCTAAAATTACTGACAGCATGTGATAACGTTATGTCGAAGAACATCTATGTATTGTGCTGCAGCGATATCTGTTGAAGTTAGCTTGCTGACCAGTTAGGTCTGGACTGCTAGCTGCATGGCTAACTGAGCTAGATAGTTACTGGCAGCTACAGCTAGCACTTAGCAGCAGTTACCGGTTACTCTGGCAATTTGCACCCTATTTGTTTTGAGTGACTTTGCTTTGACAGTTGGCCAATCCTTAAGTACTGCACCTTTAATCTTAATGTCAGAGAGACTCTCATGACGAGACAGCCAAGCGGTCCAAGGTTAGCTTGCTACAATGCTATCACCAGCCAAGAAAACTGATATTGAACTTTAAGTAAAACCTTGGAATATATAAAGGCAATGATTTTAATATCCACAGCTATAGTATGGCAGATTAGGGAAAGATACTTTAGTGATCCGATATGGAAGTAATTCCTAGAGAGTCCAGGCTAATCAGTTTCCGTATATGGTGTTTAGGTAATGGTCTATAATTTCCGATGTTATCCCCGCAAATTCTCACAGATTTGGCTCCGAATTAATTATGTTTGTGAATGCACTCATCAGAGGCTGAGCGCTTTATCGTTGGATGCAATAATGTTTTTCCCATTTAATGCCTAAAATGGGTTTCACACCCTTTGCAGCCGTGCCAAGTGTTTATAGTATTACTTAAAAGATATTCTCTGAGTCATAGAGTGAGAACATTTCAGCGCTTTCTGTTTCATCGCCCCGGAGGAGTTTGTTAACAGTGGGGGCTAAAAACCGTATAGCTGGCGATAACAAAAGTGATGATTCCAATGTTTCCTTTCTATTTGTATTTTAATTTTATACCAATCCCCTGAAACACACACACACACAGACTCATGCACTTACACACACGCACAAATGTAAACCCACGGCTCCCCTGCCACTCGGCTTCTGAGGTTTGCAGGTCTCTGATAGGAAGCCTCTGAAATGGAAAAGAGATAAGAGTAAATAAACAAACAAATACAATAAAACCGAATTTGTGCTGGTTCAGTGCACACAGAGGGAGGTGGGGGAGGAGAGGGAGATGGAGGGAGCGCACTCTGCAAGGCCCGACGACGAAACCCCACAAAGATGCATTCTCAATAAAGCAAAGCAAGGTAAATACCTAAGTGAATTCATGCAAGTTCCATTTGTTCAGTGAAAATCTGTTGAGACTGTGCGCTGATAGAGAGAGACACCATTTGGATCTCTAACAATGGAGCTATCACTTACTGCCTCTGTGTTCCCTCGATATGATCTCTGTCCATTTTTACACAACTGAATCGCCCCCCCCTCCCAAAAAAAAGGAAAGAAGCATTTTATTTCCATCACAATAATGTTGTGTGGTGTTGTCAGCTAATTGTCAACGGCGCGCCCAGCCTTTTTCTCCCGGCCCTCCGTCGACACCTTAGCGGGGCAACCGCCGCGCTAAACCAAATGTTCTGCACAGCCGATCCGCCTTTAAAGCGGTGCCACGGGCTTTGATGTGCGCCCACACCAACACGCCACTCCAGCAGCCTTTCTTCTCAGATGTTGCTTAATTACACTATCACAGTCCGTTAATTACCTTATCAGTGCTGCATAATCCCATGGTCAGTGTCTGAACGGCGTGTATCAAAGCAAAGCGAGTCTCTTTCATGTGGTGTTTTTGGTCCTGATTAGTGGATTCAGCAGCGCCCAAACAGAAAATGTAAAGATGACAAGTTGCGTCATTAGACAGGGTTTTGTGTTGGAGCTGTTTCTAGATAAATAAAAGGTTCCCACCCAGCACTTCAGCGCGGCGTCTCCGGCCGTAGCACAGGTTGCCAGATAGCATATGGTTGGTCAAAACGGGCTTTGGTTTGGTTGGTGTAGTAACGCAAATGGTTGTTTTTGTATGATTTAAACCAGCGCGGTCGTACTGCTATGAGGTTAAATTTGGCCTGCCAGTTGTTAAAACTTGGTTGCTTGTTTCTTTAAGGTAAAACTACTCTTTGAATATGTAGGGTCATGATTATTAATTGTTTCTCATGAAAGGAAGTCAGTCAGTCAAGAAAACTTGAGATTCTAGTCGGCCTACCATTTTGCATCTTAACAATTCAAGCACAATAGGTGGCTGGTTTTGGCCCGGAGCCCCCATTACGTTTGAGTTTTGAATAGAATTTGGGCACCCCTGGATTAAACAAAGATACAAGTGCTAGTTACTGAGCTTTAAAACTGTTTGTAGACATTTTAGCTCCACCAAGGAGGTTCTGTTTTCAGCCTTGTTTAGTTGGTTGGTTAACTGCAAAATCTGACAAGGTGATACATAGTTGAGTTAATCACATAAACTGATGCCTCAAAGTAGACTGTTACAGTGTTACAGTTCAAAGTTGTAAGAGCTGAAAAGATTCATCAACTTTAATTGATTAGTCAACTTTACTCAGTCATCAATTTACCTGATTTTCTTTTCAAGCAATCTGGGTATGTCGTTTTATCTAGATAGGTGGAAAAATTTAAAGGCGTCCACTCTGGGTTGAGACCCATTCTCCATCCAGGTATTTGTGTAATCCTGCCGACAAGCCAATGCTGTAAATCATCAGTGACTTTAGTGTTGGGAGATTTTTGTTATAATGTCCCGGGGAATAATCCATGGATCTAAACAAAAGAAATGAGGTGTATTTAGCTGGCTGTATCGAAGGTATCAGTGAGTACAATATAAAGGAGGATTTTAGATCTGTTTTTGGTTAAGCAGTGACGGGTGGTTTAACATTTGAGTGATACAAAGCCAATGAGTTTCAAAGTGTGTTGGGCATAATTTAATTAAAGAGGGACTTGGGACTTGGCGACTTGGTGACTTGGCGGCCTTGGCCACTCTACTGAGTGCCATTCAAGGCCCTTTGGCCTAATCTGGCTAACTGTTCCTTACTCCTGTGCTATACATGTTGCACAGACACGAGATTTATCAATTTTTGGATCTTGGAAAGGAAACACACACCCCAAAATATATACTTAAAAAGTCACTGACATGCTACGAATCTCTTCAATAGTTAAATAGCAAAACTTAACAGTATGTCCGTAAAATTTGGAAGTAAACAGGGTCAAGTCAAAGAGCAGAGCAGTTATTGTGGACTTGCACATCTATTAATTTGTAATGTGAGAGAATCTAAATCTATGATAATACTCACAACACCATAATCTTCTGTGTTGAGTTGTTTGTGTGGAATCATGACGCGACTGCAAACACTCCTGGCGTCTGTATGTTTACCTCGAGTGCGTCTGACGTGTTGCATATGTGTCGGCTTTCTCTCCACGCGGCTCTGTTTCTCGATGTGGAGACGATAATTAAGAAATAATTGGAGGGGCCAGAGAAATGTTTCTCAAGCGTGGAAGATGCATGCCTAAATGTTAATTCCACTCGGAATATGTTAACGTATGCACAGATGTTAATGTAGTCTCCACGTTGGGGGCCCTTGTGTTGTGCACCTCAGTGCTTTCCCTGCGCGCATGTCTTCTTCCCCTCAGCTCTGCCGGCAGCCTATACTGGATCTGTCAACTTGGGGAAAATTTCCATTTTGCAGCTAACTCTGCAGTCTTTTGATGGATACGTCTTGCCGACTTTTATCTCTCAGCGCGTCTGCAAACTAATTAATATTTTTTTTTTCTCGCCACTCTCCCCCATCTCTTTCGCTCTCTCTCTCCCCCCTTCAGGCAAATATTTGTTTCCTCAGAAGTGAGCGTGGGCAAACCTTCCTCACAGCTCCATATGCTGCCAGCTGCCAATCAAGTGGGCTGGAGCCCTGAAACTAATCGCAACCCCCCCCTCCTCTCTCCTCTGTCTCCTCTTCCTCTCCTTCAGCAGAAATGAAAGAAGTTGGGGGGGGGGGGGTTTAAGGAAAATAAAGACATACAGTAGAGAAGAAGAAAGGAGATGGTTGAGACACAAGCCCAAAGCAATGTCTCCTCTGTTCTGTGTCCACACAGAGCTCTTCCCGCCTCTATGCTCAGCTCTGTCTCTTTTTACTTAACTGTATTTATTCATTTTTTTGGTCAGATTGATTGTACTGTTCTGTGTCGTTCAGTACAGATACATCCTCTCTATCTGTACTGGATGGAGTTTGTTTGCCAGATAGCTTCGAGAGTGAACATGACGCGTACACGATGATTTGTGTCTGTGTGTGTCCAACACTGGCATTGGTGTGCATGTGTGTGCCAGGGCCAGGACAGAAACACACAAACTCGGGTGAAAATAAAATGGCTTTTACAGCCCACTACAGATCAGCTGCAGGTGAATTAAGAAGGCAGCAGCAGCTAAATGTGATTAATGTTGTGTTATATAAATCACACTGCCGTATTTACTGTGTCTCCTCATCTGCCATCTCTGACACAGCATCTGACCTCTGAACCCCAACACACACATGCTCTTGGGTCATTTTGGGGTACTTAACATTTTTATTTTTATTTTACAAGGTGATGCATGGCTGGTTTTACAAAGCCTTTGCAATGTGCCAGGTTTGGCTCAACAAGCTGTCATTCTAACACATTAAATTCGGGGGTTCCTGGACCTGATGTTCTTGGTTAACAGAGCACTAGGGTTGAGGTTAGGGTACGTATTGGGGGATAACATACTGCAAAATATTCAGACTGGAACCGTGAACCATAGACCATAGAACCAAGATGGACAGCGAGTCTCTATTTTCTCCCACTGTGCAGAGATGAATGAGATGAGAGTATCAAATGACTAATTAAAACCAAACTTATTAGAAAATCTAGAACGGCACTCCACACCAACAGTCCCCTGTAATTCAGTAGAGCCTATTCCATGATAAAATAAAACATATTTAAATCTGCTAGATTTTTAATTTGGATCCACATCAAATATTACTCACTCACAAACACCAGCAAGCTAAATCTGCTAGATTTTTTTTTGTTCATCAAGATCCATTATTCCCTGAGAA
Source organism: Diplodus sargus (assembly GCA_903131615.1). NCBI lineage: Eukaryota > Metazoa > Chordata > Actinopteri > Spariformes > Sparidae > Diplodus > Diplodus sargus. The sequence goes on from CAEMYA010000205.1 coordinate 5,127,795, forward strand.
ATGTAAGAAAATGACGAAAAACACATTGTCTCGAAAAACTCTTGGATCCGTCCATTTTTGGAGCCACACCAGAAGTTAATGGAGTCTGTTCTGGGTCGAAACTCGTCCTCCATCCGAGTTTCGTGGAAATCCGTTCAGTAGTTGTTGTGTAATTCTGCTGAGAAACCAGCCAAACAGCCAACTAACAACTGTACAGGGACGAAAACATAACGAAGGAAATGACACATGAACATACATCAGTGTGATAAGAACTACCTAAAATGGCAATATGAATTTTTATGATAAATTTTGGTTTGGCCCATGTACGGTCTCATAGAGGGGGAGGGGTTTATAGACTTTTCTGTGACCAGCCACCAGAGGGCGATCGAGATGTTTTGGCCTCATTTTGGTTAGCAGTCCATCTTTATGTACCGTCAATGTTGCGTACTGAAGCTTCGGGCCCAACGAGACCCCCCAAAGCATAACACTTCAGCTTGTAAATTAAATCGGTTAGCTGTTTTGTTTGAATTCAAAATGTAGGGCCAAACTGAAACAATGGGAATCTTAAAAGGTTCATTTTGCTTCAAATCAACCAGGTTGTACAGCGCATCGTCCTACGTATCCAAGTGTTCTGTACGGCCGCACTGGTGTGCGGGGTGGAAAGCCATTATAGCTCCAATCTACCTCTGTGATCTCTGGCCACGAACTGTTGTGTTGTTGTTGTTGTCTCGACATAATGAATCATACAAATGAGGATAATGGCACACACTGTCCATCCACAGCAATCCACTTCAGTCCCTAAAAGTGGAATAATATAGAAACAGCATTTGCATTATGCTTACATATACACCACTGTCATTTTTAAGATAGAAGCAAAACTATATGCTGTTTTCTATTGTTGTGTTTCTAAAAGTATTCAAATAGAGGAGCCTCTTCCACTAAATTCATGTACAGAGCAACATCCTGCCAGTCCTTTAGCCCTAAAATTTTCTTGCCAATTGTTTTGTTTACTTTTGATCGAGCATTAATTCTAAAGACTGTACAAATCAGTACAGTCCACTTTGAATGTGTAACTTCTTAACCGTTAATGAGCGTCAAAATGTACATCTCGTAAACGTGCTGCAACACTAGAGAACACATTCTTTTCTGGTAGTTTGAACCGTGAGGAATGTTTGCACACTGTGTCAGAAGACATACTGCAATGTCCTCTACTAATAAACTGACTATTGTATTACGACTTGCGACGCTGAAGAGCCTGCCTATTGTATAGAGAGCAGCCATTCACATACACAGTCTGACACACACACACACACACACACACACACACATCTTCACTGTTTCCCTCCTGCTATCATCATCAGATGTGTGTGTAAGTGATCCCGTCTTTGTGAGGTTAATTGAAGGCAGGAGCTCTGACTGTCTGAGACATAATCTGTCTGCATGAACATGTGAGTGTGTGTGTGTGTGTGTGTGTGTGTGTGTGTGTGTGTGTGTGTGTGTGTGTGTGTGTGTGCGCGCTTTAAGGGGTGGATGTCTTTAATAAGACCGAACTAGTTGTTTATACAAAAATAGAAAAAGAAAAAACACACACAGAAACTCTTCTTTATCCATCCACCTGCTCCCTCTCCACCTACCCCGCAATACAGATTAGCAGTGTGTGTGTGTGTGTGTGTGTGTGTGTGTGTGTGTGTGTGCGGGGGGGGGTGGGGCCGTTTCTGGGGATTTGGGTTGTACAAAAGAAACAAAAAAAAAAAAACAGAAAAGCAAGAGTGATGCCATAAGGCTCGCTGTTCTCTCATATCAGCTCGTATTATCTGTAATTTTTTGACAGGAGAAAAAAAAACCTTTATCTGGGAGGAGCTGTGTCCCTCTGGTCCCGCGCGTGAGCACACACGCACACACAAAAAGGGCCGCGCTCGGGGCCTCACACACACACAGAGCAGGTAATCGGCTCACTAGTAGAGTTGGGGGGTTAGAGAAAAGAAGGAAAGCGCTCTCACCAAGTGTATCCCCCCTCTTTGACTGGATTAGAGCCCACCAGTGTTCGGTCCAGGTGCGCCGGAGGACGGAGGGGTGAGGGGGTCCACGCAAGGGTTAACTTTCCCTACCTAGTGTGAGACCACTTCCTGCTGTTTGCTGTCTGACACATCACCTACGTGGGACCTTCAGCAAATAGTGGAAAAATTAGCCGTGAATAATGCCGCTGTGTGCCTGAAACTATACATCATACATCCACACACACATACATGCAACACACACTCATTACTGCTAATCAACAAGACGCCTGCTCTTTGGGTTCCTCGGGTCTGCTGGGGTTAATTTGCAAACCATTTATTACTTTATTATCATGTCATGTCTTTATTCACGTGACGCTCACAACGCCATATGCATAATATTATAACGCCATAATTGCTGACACTTCAAGTGCACGATTATTTCTTCCTTAAATGAAGTGATAGTGTGTTTCCATTGTTGTGGATGACAGGGGAGGAGACATAAGAGTTAATTAACTATGATTAGGAAGAGCTACAGTCACTGAACAAGCCGGGGTTCTAGCTCGATACTCGCCTCAGTAATTGCTTCCTTTACTTTCCTTCACTTTCCCTTTTCTTTCCACTCGCTGCCCCCTCATGTTTTCCCCTTCTGTCCATCCCTGCTAGAGAGGTTTTTACTTCTCAACAGGAGAGCTGGAGAGCCCTCTGCTGGCTGAATCTGTGTAAATCAATCAGAGGCGGGAACACATTGGAGATATGGACCAACTACAGTAATAGCTTATCAGTAGTTTTTAGGATACATGAATGTTTGAAGATGGAGCCAGAGCAAGTCATTTCTCATCAATCCGCCTTCCAGATTTTAACGGATGTGAGTTTTACTTAAAAGTTATCCAGATAACTTAGTAAAGCTGAAACAGGCTGGGTCCTGGCCGTTCCATCGCCAGAATAAATGCTGGCTTTGTACGTCGCTCCAAACCACAGTTATGTTGAAAATTTACATTTGATATGTTGAAAACTTGTGTTTCTTAATGTTGCAGCTCAACATTTCTTCAATTTTATGTTGTGTCAACGCTGTGCTTGTGGTGTGATTAGGTTTAGGCACATAAACAACTTGGTTAGGAGAAGATCATGTTTGGCTGACCTGGTTTTGTCGCCACAAACACATCTGGATATTTTCCCAAGTTCTTCCCAAACTACCAGGTTTTCGGCTGAAATTGTCCTGACAACCGAACGCAAATATTCGCTTTCGTTGCCACTTGCATGGCTGGAAAATATCCCAACGTCCCCTCCAGATTATCTACTAGTTTTGTGCTTACAAATGCTGAAATGCCATCTCAGCATAGATCTCTTGTCAAAAATATCCAGTGCTTTCTAATGTAGAAATACCATCTTGTACTGCCGTATCTCACTTTGCAGCTGTTTTACCTTTTTACCACCACCATAAGTCAGCATGTAAAGTTATCGGACGTGTTATGTGAAAAAGATGATATATACATGTAACGTTTTGTGGCTTGGAGAACCGTACACAGCGGTCCTGGAGTGAGACCCTCTTTTAAAACTGATATCAGTTATTAGACGTTTTCCTCTGGCATCATGCTCAAGGCAAAATGTTATAAAATCACTGCGTCCCAATTGATCAGCAATCGAAATGACGATAGATGATGACGCAAGAAAGGGCCGCATTGCAAGGGAGAGCAACATATTTGGTAACCCACAAGTTTCCTACCTTAGCTAACTTGAATGGTGTAAATTAAATCTAAATCAATCATGGACACATTTATATAAGTCTAGAAGTAAGATACAAAGGATGTAACTAACAGTAATGTTAGCCTAGAAATGCTAACATTAGCTATTGGGTTACTCAGAAGGGTTTTCTTTACCTGGAAATATGGCCCGATGTTGCTTCAGATGTTCACCATTCATTGTGTTCTTAGTTGCTGATCAATTTGGAAGCAGTGACATGATAATGATTTGCCAGATTCTCTGCATTTGCAGGACTCGGTGGAACACAGCAGTGAGAGATTGTAAAACGAAACTGGTCACTGTGTTAGTATGGTCTGTGGCCACATTGAGAACAATGCAGTTAAAAAGACGCTCTGACCATCTATGTTATTTCAGTGAGAATAAAACCCAAAACATCAAAAATGTCAAGAAATCCTTAAAGACATCATTCACAGCCCTTTTAAATGATAAATTGTACTTTGAGGGTTGTCATGTTGCCCTGTAATAGTTGACTTCTCACCCGCCAGGAGTTGGTGGTTATGGACGAGGATATTTAAATCTGTCCATCTTTGGTCCAAAGAAAGATTTGTTGACCACTTGCCAGATTTCTGTTAAATTAGTTGTGAACTGTCAAACCCCCCTGACCTTTCCACCCGTAAGACATTATTTCCACTTGTAAATATTTTTTAAATAATCTAAATGTTAATGCTGCATTTTCACAATATTTGTTAAGCAAATTCATGTTCATGTGAGGATGAACCCTTTTGACCCTAATTTCCACTGAGAATGGCTCGTTTATTCAGTTAGTGAAAAAATAAATAATTTTGAGTTTTTGTTATTACCTCATTAACATTGCAAATATTAAAATGAATTTTCTACATGCCCTTAAGGTCAATAACAGTTAATCATTTGACTTTTTCAAAAGCAACCATTTAATTTTGAAGCATCTGAATTATGACAAATCTGATTCACAGCAAGTTTTTCTAAAAAAAAACAAAAACTAAAATAAACTATAATTAGGTTAGCAAATCCTTTTTTTTAGTTAGAACTTGACTTAGAACTTGAAAATGTAATTGTTGAGTTTTCTAAACATTTTTACATTACAAACAATTAACGGTGCTATTTGTAAGAATAGTTGATTTTTGAGTCGAGTTGAGAAACTGGGATGGCGGCCGGCCCGTCCTACAATCCGAAAGCTTCAGTTCTTGACGAGTTGGGAAATAGACTCAAAAATAAACTTTTCTTACAAATAGCACCTCTAAAATGTTCTTTATCACAAAATATTAATGAGATTAAAAACTTAATTCTTCAGACAGATGACACAAGATATATCATACATCTGTCATGTTTAAATTATAATGATAGATTTACACTAAATCACATGTTACATTACCAAATAACAATCGTGTAAAAAGACCACAACCTCTCACATCACAGGCACCACAGTAAACTCAGCTGACCTCTCTCATTTGATGGTTGCAGTGTGCTGTTACAGCATTACACTGACTATCATACGTAAGTCGTAGGATCGGCTGTGTATAGGCGGTAAAAAGGACGGTTATTTCAATAATTAACACAGGTGTGTTCTGGACGGTTTAATCACAGCGTGTGTGTGTGTGTATGTGTAGTCTTAAGAGTGTGTTTTTGTGTTTGATCAGCGAGTTCCTTTGAAGCGAACATGCCCCCCTCCCCGCAAACACACCACCACTCCTGCTCTGTGAGGAGCAGATGAAAGCTGATATGTGTGATTCAGAGTCCGCCCGCTTGTTTCCACACGCTGCCCATTCAGACCACTGAAAGAGGAGGATGATCTAATATTGTGGCAGTTATGATACAATCACAAGTCTGCGCTTCCTAAGCCCGTGGAAAAATGAATGGACGGGTGTGAGATGGATGTGTGTCAGTGGATTATCTATTAGAGGTGAGGGTTCCTGAATTGAGGGTTTCTGTAAACATGTCGACAGAGACACAAACAGTGCGAGGCGGGGAAGAGAAAGTGCCGGGGTTCCATTGAGGGGGTGAGATGGGATTGGGGTGAAGGAGGCAGGTGGCCGGCCTGCTGTACACCAACCCAACCCACAAACAGCTGTTCATTTCTCAAAGCCCCCTTGTGCCCCCCTGCAAGCATCAATTCTCCCTCTATCCCCCCCTATATTCACTGCTCTGCTGCTCCACCCCCACC
>CAEMYA010000205.1:5133792-5173378 GCA_903131615.1 Diplodus sargus
CAACATTTGCAGTAGTAGAGTGCATACCTCCACCAGGGTCCAACATTCCCGGTTTAATTCGGTCAATCTTAATCCAATATCAAACTTGACAACTACTTGACCATAATGTAAGATCTAAGATCGGTAACAGCAAACCACGAGGACAATAAAACACTGCAGATGGAATCATAAAAACTACTAAAAACATGGGCAATGCTAGATCATATTTCATGAAGACAATGTTGTCCGGTTTTCCCTCCAGTGTCCTTGTTGTGGTCTCCATTTCTGCTTAGTTATTTCCTGTTTTTTTTATTTAAAATCCTCTCCTATTTTGAAGGGTCACTGTTCAAACCGGGGAACAGGCACAGGAGCACAGGAGATGCGTGAACGGGAAACAGAAGAGCCAACAAAGAGTGAGGGAACAACAGACTTTGATATAAACTAAACTAACTAGGGGGTGAGGTGCAGGTGGAGAGACACTGAGAACAGAACAGTGCTAATGGGGCTGATGTGGGAAAATCAGGCTGAAGAGGAGGACAGGAGGGAACCAGAACACTGGGAACACATTTGAGCAGGAAGTAGAAAGTGACAACAAGACACAAGAGGATATAACTACAAAATAAAACAGGAAATAACTAACTGAACAAAACAAAACCGAGCTCCAAGTGAACATGTGCTGTGTCGGGACTGAACACAAACCCCAAGACCAACTGTGACCACTGTGACAGCAGGGAATCCATTTCCAAGGTGGTTTAGGGAGTTTAGCTGCTGTAAGACAGCGTTAGTAGTCCTATTAGCTCACTAACTTCAGGCCCTGGGTTGCCAGGAGCCAAACTTTGTGCTGCATTCCTGTCATTAGTTTGGCAGCCCTTGATCTCGGGTGCTGCACTATGTTTGGCCAGCCCTCTCATCACTTAATTGGCTGCTAGGAGCTCCAGGGAAGCACAGTGGTTAGCGCTGTCGCCCCACAGCAAGAAGGACCTGAGTTCAGCACCAGGCAGGGCATTCTGTGTGGAGTTTCTCTCCGGGTACTTTGTCTCCCTCCCACAAACCAAAGACATGCAATTGTAAGGTTCGGCGGTCACTAAATTGTCAGAGGCGGGATCAGCTCCAATCGTATAAAATTGTGCCGAAGCAGCTGATACTCCACTTCCCATTTTATGTGGACTTTATCCTGATCTGCACCAAATACAAATGCGGTCTATTCCCATTTTCCATCGAAGTTTGGTGGAAATCAATGTAGTAGTTCCTGTGTAATCCTGCTGATAAACCAACCAATCAGAAGAATGACAGCAGGATGCACATGAGTGCAGGAAATAAATGGACTCACACAATTTATTTAAAAAAACAGTCTTGGCACACCACACTAATCCCATAGACTGGACATCTGAGTTACTGTGGTATTATTCTATAGTACATAATGATTTTATAGAAATAATCAAAGCATGTTCGTAAAAACTGATACATGGACTCATCGTCTCTGACTGCACGCTGCTCTAATATTAATCGCGTCTTTGCAGCCTGTATTTACATCCCACCAGTGTGCGGCTCGGTCCCTGTTGCAGGACAAATAAAGGTCAGTCTTTTGTTCCACCACAGGCCAGATGGAAAGCTCACTTGCTGGCATGCAGCGCACGGCCCACCAGCATGAAGACCAACCCGGAGACGAGCTCCAGGGGCACGCCGGCAGCGGCCACCATGAACGACAGGCCGTAGAGCACTGAGACCTGCGCGCTCGGACACGCCTCCATTCTTTCCTGCAGGACGTAGCGCTCCACCTCCACCAGCTCCATCCACAGCACATAGAGCAGCAGCATGAACAGGAACAGGCAGGCTGGAGAGTGATTTAAAGAGTATCAGTGAGAGACAGATAGAGGCTGTCACTGTGAGTAACAGCAGAGGAATGCACCTCCGACTCACCCGGCGGTGTTTAACCTGCTGTTGTTATAGCGATGGTGCCACAGAGTGACATCTGCTGCTCTGTTTGTCATGTGACAGGTGTGAGCGACTGACAGCAACTCGTGTCAGTATCCACCTATTCCCCTGGCAGCACATTTCACCCTGCACATAAATACTATGAACTCCACACATGTGCACAGAATATGTTTTACCAGCAGTGATGAGGAAAGCGCCGCCCAGCTTGTAGAGCTTGTGGCTGATGAAGGGGCCGCCGCAGACCAGGAGGAAGAGTCCACTCAAAGCTGCCACCAGGCCGAGGATTATCAGCACGGTCCAGAAACCCCGAAACACTGCAGGAAAGAACAACCAGGCCGCCATCAGAGCAGTCACCGGTCTCTGTTTACCATTTCACTTCTGCTGTAGCATTGAGAACACTGAGGTCGTGTTCTCACATGTAAGCTTTTTTGCAACCTGGAGGGACATTTTATGATTAAAGAAATTTGACTTGCAGTTAAAACTACTAACTGGCTTTTTTCACCAAGACTTAATCAGCTGTCCAATAAATGCTGTTAGAAGCTAGGGAGATAGCTAGCTTAGCATAAAGGCTAGAAACAGAGGGGGGACAGCTGGCTCTTTAAAGCCCACAAAGTGAGTGAAAATCAATAAACTGCACGACAATTACCGATACATTCCATTGTCTGTGTGACTGAAGAGGAACAACCCCTACCCCTAAAGGCAGAGCGCAGGAATTGTGTATTTTCTCACTGCATTGGTGTGTCACAGAACTTGACAGGAAAAGATTTATAAAAGGTGCATGTAGCCATGGCTCAGTGCCTGTTTAACACAAAGCACACAAACTGCAACTCGTCCAGATGCATGTGTGCAATCAATATAACGTAAAATAGCCATAAACTGTCAGATAACAGAAGGAGTTATGAAGCAGTGACTCAAAGTAGTAGGTCCAATGGTCAGGGAGGCTGCTTTTTTCTTTAAAAATATGGAAACTTGTTTCCAGTCCATCGATGATCATATTAATAATATTGCAATTGGAAGCGATCTTATGTTTTGGCCTTCTAATGTTTTTTTGTCCCACCCGTTCTTTAAATGGAGCCTGGCTGGCTGGTTCCCCGGGCATGCAGTCTTTATGCTGAGCTAGGCTAAGCCCCTCCTAGCTTCATATGTAACGGACAGATATGTTCGTGGTATGGATTTTGTTATTTATCTCTCAACAAGAGCAGTGCTATAACAGTGTTACCCAAAATGCAAAACTATTCCTTGAAAAACTTTGGTGTTACATTAGGAGTTGACCCATGACCTCGGTATTCATTAAGTTCTAGCTATGACCCTGGTTTACATTTGGATTGAATAAGAAACATGAACACCATATTTGCATCCATTTACCCGGTTTATTTACATGCTCCTTAACCCTCCGCCCTGTCAAAGTTACTGTATAATCTTTCTGTCTTCAGCCAATTTTAACGATATTCTCGAAGACCAAATTATCAAAAATGTATGTGTGTGTTCCTGTGGCCATAGTCAAAAGTTTTGGAGAACTATAATATAATAATTATTGAACCAAACTTCATGTTTTTTGTGACAGCAGTATGTGTTCCCTATTTACGTCGCAGAAAAAAAGAGTCGTGGGGCCTCAAGACTGCCATGATATACATGTATACATTACAAATGTGTGTAGGCTTTTGACCACAGCTATAAAGATGATTCATGGTTCCTTGGCGAGGTGTCAAGCCAACATGAGCCTCCAGAACAGCTTCAGTGCTGCTTGGCATTCACCGATCATGGTATGACAGTGTTACAGTAAAAACCAATGGTAAGTGAAGTGCACATTAATCATCTCATTAAAATATCCACGTGACTTGTACCACCCACCCAAACACCACTGCACACCGAGCACACCCCCTCATAGCAACAGCCGCAGTGTGTTACCTGCTGTCGCATCGTAACTTGGATGAGGAACCTGTCCGAGAGCCACAGGCAGAGGGAAGAGGTAACCATGGACGCAGAGCTTGGATTCTGGCTGGTTTGCTACATGAAAAAAAAAAAAGAAAAGAAATTGAAACAATTTGAGGCTCAAAAGAATCGACCGATAGTGATGAAACACAAAGAAAATGAGATATACAGCACAAAAGCAAAGTGTAGAGAAAAGGCCAGATCACCACATGAACTGAAATAAATGCCCACACATTCCTCCTGCCCTCTCACTGTATATTTTTCTGTCAAACATCCAAATTATAGACATTTCTCTTTCCTGCTCTTGTTAGCGTGTCAAGCAAGAACCACACTGCCAAGCAAAACCACACTGGACGGGCCCCCAAGAAAAAACTACATACTGAAGAGAGTGGCCAGGACTGCGTGCGCTGAGGGCTCCACCTGGAACACACACCGCCAGAAGAAACCCTCGTGGTGCAGCGTGAGAGACGTAGGAGAGCCGTCAGTGACGACCTCCACCGACTGGATCTGTGCGAGGCAAAAGAGACAGACTGACATCAGCAGGCAGACAGGGAGACGGACAGGAGTGAAGACGGCTGATCTTGGTTTCCGCCAGCTCTGTCGACACGTCTGACGGCCGCTCTGCTCTGCTCTGCTCTGCTCTGTGTGATTCTCTGCACTTCAGTGGTGCCCCAGCATCAAACGTGGTTCTGATTATGGCCCGCTCGTCTGTGAGGTTTTCAAGGGGGAACTTATGAAACACGCATGAGTGATGCTCTCCATTTGCTTGTCAGAAATATGATTGATGGCGCTGAATAACGCACAGCTACTTTAATCATCCGCTTTTATTTAAAATGAAAGACTTTGTTGTGCTGTGATGTTAGGGAGGAGCTCACCGGGGGGATTAGCTTTTGGAAAATATATTCCTGACGGTGCGTTTTGAGATTTCTTTTTTTTTTTTTTCACAAATGGGAGAAGAAACTCAAAGGGGCACTGCAAGTGAGTTTAAACATGAAGATGAGGAGGATTAAAGCGTCAGTGTGAAGGCTCTGGAGGAGATTTCTCTACGATGATATGACGAGGTCATCTGGGCTATCTGACTTGGAGCCGAGCAGGATGCAGTTACATGGCATGCCAACACTGCCATCTTCTGAAATGTGAAATTGTTAATGTTGTGTTATCGCAGGTCGTATCATGTTCAGAGGAAACTTCTTCACGAGTGATTACGCTTCTTACCCACACAAAAGTCGCACACCAGAGGTTTACATCTGGAGACGTGTCTGCAGATAACCTTAATTAGCATTCTCCTCCGTCCTCTCTGTGTCACCACATGAACGCAGAGGGGCAACTAGTAAAACATTGCATAGTGCAAGTCTAAAAGTTAGACAGTTTTTCTTGCAACTGATATGTTTAGCATCAACATATTTGCAACTTTAGATTTGCAGCATTTACTGTTGCAAATTTGGATGTAAGTATAAGCAGGAGTTGATGTTTGATATGCATCTTAAACACTGGACCACTCTGAGTCGACAAGTATTTAGCCATTCAAGTGACATGGCTGCACGGATTGCACTGTCTGGGTCTCAGTCCACCTCTTTAGACCAGGCTGAATTATCTACAACAACAACTTCTGTATAGATTCCTATTAAATGTTGTAGAAACACTCATAGCTGCCACAGCTGATGTGGTCATTCCCGTTTGCCTGAACTGTATTCGCACTAATCACGTGTTCTGAAATATAATACCACGTCTGCCCTCAGGTAGGCAATTTAGAGTTTAGAGTCCTCACTGAAACACAACAGGCTGAAGAATTCTTACACATGAGTCTGTCCCGCTGCTTCGCAAAAGTTCAGTGTGCTGCTCAATAAAATCTGGATCTGAGGATATTTTGTGACGTTTCATGGCCACGACTGTTCAATGTGCTCTTATGAATATGTGCCACATGTGTAACTGCATGTATAATTTGTGTGTAAATGTCTTGCGCGGAGCTGCCTGAGGACACTAAATAGATTTCAGTGTGAACTGACAATAAATTTGTATTGATCATATCGTAGATAGAGGTAGCATATTAACATATTAAACGAGGAAATTGAAAGATCGTGCCTTCTTAACGTCGGCATTTTAGTGTTTACATTTTGAGCATGTGAGCATTTAAATCAAAGTAACGCCTCATAGAGCCACTGGCATGACTGCAGTCTCTCAGTCTCGTCACATACAGTCTGCAGTACAAATGGGAGCATGACATTTAAACGACACGGGTGTTTACCACACACAGAGCCTGACAGATATTATTCTCTGGGCTGCACTATAGCAAGGGTAGGATGTCATGTTTTGGCGACAGGGCCATACTAAAAGTCACTAGTGACTTGATCACTGCTGCATTGTTTTGGTCCATTCTGACTCTCTAAAAGCCAGAGACTAAACTATTCTGGTACTTCTTTAAATATCGTATAGTGTAGCGTGCACACATGTCCGATCATGTTCCATATTGGTCTTTTTGTGGCTCTCACATGAGATTCTTCAGTGATAAAAATAATGTGGGTTATTTCTCTGCATTTGTTTAGCTGGAGGTCACAGACCGAGCTCCGACAGATAGTGGTAGGGTTCGCGTTCACTCTTTTTGTATTTGCGTGGCTGAACATGGACAATCGTGTGCATACATGTATCTGTCCTACCTCAGTCCCATTGGCATCTTTCTCCCCTGTCAGTGCTGTTTGCGTCGGCCATGTATTCGGTCCACAGTTGTCACTGGCCACCAGCCAGTAGTCTGTAGCAAAGGCTACGAAAAAACACAAAGTCCCCACTGACCCAAATATGCCCCCAACCAAGGTTGCAGCCCCCAGCTTCATAACTCTGACCCAAAACCTCCCTGACTATCAGTTAGATCCTCAGCTCCTTGGCGGTGTCCACTCTGCTGCCCTGTGCCCAGCCCCTGTCCAAAAGACAAACTGTCTGGCACTCACTGCCACTCTTTGGCATGGTGGGGGAGCTGTGGGAAAAAGAAGCCTCAGTAACGGAGGGGGTCAGGCAGGGGGAGAGGGGTTATTTTAAGAAGCAGTAAGCCTTTCCTCGTCAAATTACCGACGGGTGTGGTCTGCGTTTCATAAAGGAAAACAAGGAGCGGCACGCTGGTTTGTGTGGGTGCTTGTAAAACGGACAGCGAGTATCAGCATTTATGACTGCGAGGTATGTCTGAGGTAGGTGTTACACTTGGAGTGCCACTTTGAAAATAAATTAGACCAGAGATGCAAATGACCCTCAGACCTCCACTGAAGGTGTTCAAGAGGTGAGACACGGAGGAACGCTTTATTGTGGCTGGAAAACACTCAAAAATGTTTCCTTTTTTTAAACAGAAACCTGAATTGTTTAATCGTTGTTCTACATTTTTAATCAGAAGATATCCGTAACATTTCTGTCATCGACCCATCTTGAAAACTCTATGGCTAAATAAATATGAGGTACTTCTCACTTTATGGAGCCAATTTAAAAAGACTTGATACACGCTGAATTCATAGGTTTACAGTCCTTTTTTTCCGTCTGTGTTCATTGCCGCTTCTCGTTCTCCAAAACAAAGCTGAGTTGTTTCTTGGGGGCTCTCCCAACAGGTGCTTGGTTCTGTGGAGAGATCTGGTCGTCTCTGCCATCCGCCTGCGCCGAGGCTGCCGGGGCTGCCGAGTCCTGGAGGACGAGCCTCGGGCTTATGGAGCACACTGCCAAGAGGAGAGCCACAAAGTCAGAGTGGTCATACCATAGCTGTCAGGGTCAAAGGTCAGGAGGTAGAGAGAGACGAGTGGCAATCTGATGATATGTCTCTATGTTCTTATAGTGCGCACTGAAAGCTTGAGATGAAACTAGACTTTATTTTAGTGATTATCCTTTCCGACAGCTGTATCTTAGATACAGCAACAAGGAAAGAAAACACACATGAAAACAGACACGTTTTCAGGACCTTCACCAGGTCTGAAGCTGGAAACTTAAAGAAACTTCCATATTCTGTCTTATAGGGGTTTCTTGTATGTTTATATGTCTTGAATTGTCCGTCACTTTACCTGTGTGAGACCTGCTGAGCCCCGCTCTCACTCTGCGTGAGCCGTTGAACTCCCCCGCCTCGCCCTGCCACAGAGGAAGTGCACAGTAAAACACGCAGCTGGCTGGAGGACAATCTACACTGTTTACATACGACATTTACATCTGAGGAGATTTGCCTTTGACACGTTTGAAGATGAAATTATTCGTTTTTTGAAAATTTCTGTTGACTTGCTGACTATATTTAGAAAATAGATGTTCCAGTCAACTAACTAGATCAAAAAATTGGGTTCTTGTAACAACATAGCATTAACTTTCCTATGTTTTGTAGGAAAAGGATTGTTCGGGCAAGTTACCATTTTATCATACAGCTCTACTAGTTTGTTCCTCTGGGCTGACCAAGACTTGATCCAAGGATTGGTTTTCACTACAGGTTCCCATAGTTTGTGCTGCTTTTAGTTTCTATGCCTCGACTACTTGAAACTGTTTACAAAGCGTCTTAAACATGAATTCTTCAGCCTGTTTTAACTGATAGTTTTTGTATCTTGTATTTTGTTTCTATGCACAGCAGGCCAGCCCTCAAAGAGTTTACAGTTAAAATAGAGGCAAATTTAAATTTTGCAGCTCTGAATTATTTGTTAAAAACTTCATTTGCTTCTTGACAAATAACAGACACTTGATGGCTGAATAGTGAGTACCTGTGGCCAGTTCGTGATCGTGTTGTACGTGTATCTCTCTCCCAGACTGTGGTGTCTGTGAAGAGGCTTCCTCGTTCTTTCAATGGTGGCGTCCTGGTGCAGAGTGTGTCTGCTGTAGGCTGGTGTCTGCTGGAGTGATGACACACAAGTACAACAGTGAACACAAGTGGTAGATGAATAATTACATACCTTTAGTGCACGTTCAGAGACTCCCTTCAACCAAACAGATATCCGCATACAAAAGCTGCTGAAGCTGTGTGTTTACCTTGTTGTTGAAGTTTTGAAGGTTTCTGGAGAGAATCCGTCGGATGCTGTCCATCTCCTCCGGCAGGAGGGGACGGCTGTGGGAGCGAGGGTCCACTCTAAAAGAAAAACGTGGATATTCACATGCATTCGATCAATTTATATCGTTCAATGTCAGTTTTTTCAGTGGCATACTTGGGGTTTAGGAAGTAGGAAGAGGGAGGGGACGAGGTAGGAGAAACTCTATAACTGATGGGGATTCACTTTGTTTCTTTTTTTTTTATACATATATGGGATTCACTCCAAGAATACCAGAAGATCCCTGCGCACTGCGACAAGAGACACTGACATTAAGTAAAGACGTGTTTCCTCACAGTGGTGGTGGCGCCTCCACGTCGCCCCCCTGCTCCCTCCTCTCCAGCTCCTGGTAGACTCTGAGGATGCTGGAGCGAGCCTGGTTGTCCTCACGGATCAGGAAACGACGGAGGTACTTCCTGTTAAACTGCTCAAACCTCACACACACACACACACACACACACACACACACACACACATAAACTGCCTAACAGTAACCAGCTGACATGATTGTGACTCCTGACTGAATTAACTTTTTCATCTGGTGTTTGCTGCCACCTACTGGGGGTTTCAGGTGACACTTTTATGTGCATGGACACTGAATGGAAACACAAGCTGAGGGTAAGGTAAAAACAAAACAAGAGAAACTAACTTGTCTTTCCAGTAGTGCTGCCCCCAGTAGCCGACCACGTCCTCTATTCCTGCCAGCAGGTGATCAATGAGCTGCGAGGAGACACGATAGGAGTATCTGTCACATAAAACGTCATGCTCCACACACTGCAGATGATTTTCAGTGTGTGTCGTGGTTTGTGTTTCCAGTTGTATCCACCATCTTTTAAGAGAGTGTGGTCAGAAAACAGATTGCACCCTCTAAGCTGATCTATCATCTTCATTTTCGCAGATGAAAGGAGTAAAAGTCTGTGTCCTGTGTGGCCCCGACATCAGCGCAAGATGAAAGACTCCTTCACATCATCACAAAAATACTGAATCGGTTGGAGAACTGCAGCCCATCTTTACGTTAGAAGAAGAACTCGGCACTTAGATGCTGTGAGATGAAACCAAAACATCAGAAAAGGTGCTACAGAAGGTGAAAATCACAACAAATCTGGACATATTGACTGCTGCAGTTATGTAAAAGGAGAGTCCTTCAGTTTTCTGTAATTCCGTCAAGTACACGACCACTGGGTTGTGTAGTGTTTAGAATTATGTATTTTCACACATATTTAATTAGATTTATGTTAAACTGCGACTTTCTGGAAAATTATGTTAAAAACAGTAAGTACTTTTGAATAAAATGACAGCTGTGGGCCATGCTGGTTATATTTTTAACACTGATAAACGAAGGTGCTAGTATGTTGTAGACATTCATTATTTTATCTACATTCCTTTCATTCATTGGATAGTTTGACTTATTACACCTGAACATACAAATGAACAGTCATAATACATATGCAGTATATATTGTGTTCCTTAAAGTCCTTATTGCAGCCCCGCAGCTCGCTGTCAGTGCTGTTGTTCTCACCCTGCTGTGGATCTCCTCGCTGACAGTGGGCAGAGCTCTCTTCTTCCTCTTCACATCCAGCAGCTCGACTAGAGGCTTAATGGTCATCCCCTGGAATCGGGACAAAACCAAACTCAACAAAAAACCCATAAATGTGCTACTATCTTGCAAAATCAAAATTCACATTATGCTCGCACCTGTACAAAGACAGTGAAGAGGATGACCACAATGGTGGTCGTGATGAAGAGTCTCTTCTTCGGGAAGTCGTCAATCAGGAAGACGAGGGAGAAACAAATGGCCCCTCTGAGACCTCCGTAGGCGATGATGAACTGATCTCGAAAGGTCACAGCGTTCCTCCGGAGCTTGTTCACCACAGCCGTGAGCAGGAGGACACCTTCAGAGGAGGCAGAATGTGTTGATTCCTGTATTCTGTGTATGTGTACAAGGCCAGACTTGCTTAAAGTGCAGAAAAAAATTTGAAAAGCTACCCGTGGCCCTCCAGATGAGGCAGAGCAGCAGTGTGGAGCAGACGAAGGGCCAGCTCCACATATGGACATCCTGTATGGTGGACACGCCCAGGAAGATGAAGATGAGGGTTTCACTCACGCTGCTCCACATCTTCAGGAAGTACTGGATGCTGGTGTTGCTGCGCTCGGACACGTTCGCCTCCACGTACTGCTTCATGGTCACAGCACAGGTCACAATGCTGCGAAAGTGGGAAAAAAAGGAAGACATAAGCAAACTTTACCAGGGCGAACATGGAGGTCTCTGAGGACTATCTGACGCTTACGCCATGATGCCAGAGAGGTGAAGCATCTCCGAGGTCAGGTAGGACAAGTAGGAGTAGAGAAAGACGAAGAGCGGGGCGATGACCTGGGCTCTGGAGGTGAACCGTGAAGTGAGGGCCGCCACCAGGCCGAAGAACAGGCCCACAAACAAACCGCCGAGGCCGACCACCACCACCCTGCAGCCCCCCAGCAGCACATCCAGCCCCGACACCGACGGCAGACGGAGGAAGGACTCAAAAAGCTTGTAGAGAACCTGGGAGGAAGATTGCAGATGAATTATGCACCGAATAAGGTTGCTTTTCCTTTTTTGCAACCTCCTGGTGACCTCCTCCTCCCTCACCACAGTGACGGCGTCGTTGAGCAGAGACTCTCCAAACACCAAGATATGGAGCTGTTCGTTTACATGCATCTCCTGGAAGACGGAGAGCACGGCCACGGGGTCGACGGCAGCGATCAGAGAGCCGAACAGCAGGCAGTGGAGCAGGGAGACGTCGCCCAGAGAGCTCTGGGCCAGCAGACACACACCGTACAGAGACAGGCCGATGCCCAGCACGTTCCACAGGGTTCCCAGCACCGCATACCTGGAAATACATACACAATCAGCTGGGAACAGGGAACAGAAATGGCCATAAACACAACACTGATCATTATCACCTTTGTTGTAATGGATCACATTCAGACATGAGAGAACATTAGCATTCAAGTCATGTTTCTGGCTACCTGAGGAGTGTTACTGCAACACTTCACTCTCCTTTTAGCCGCTAAGTGCTGTAATATTTTCGGGAGCGAGTCGTTAACTTTGTCTGCAGTCTATTGAGCGAGAGGAGTGATTCTAAATTTTGGCATGGAAAATATAAATTTGGCATCGGAATGAAAACCCGAACTGGAAAAACAGGAAACATTGGCTTTGAAACAAAAAAAGTTGTACTGGCACGGAAACAAGTTTTGGACCAGTTAAAAGTTTACTTTAACCCAGCAGCATTGTGGTGAACTTATGGAAGCCATTGTTGTATGTGAGATGTGTGGTTATGTCAAAGGTTTCTAAACGGGTCACAAAGCTCCAGCAACACTTGTGGTATATAGAACATCTTTATTCGAATGATGCAGGAGGGGAGTAGTTGAGGAATGTAGAAGCTGAGTGTGTTTTTGGCTTGTGGCCTTCATCAGGATTAAAAATGTGTGAGTCTAATAAAGTTATTTTAAATACTACAAGTATTATTGGAGCTTTTTGATCCCTTCAGACTTCGTCCCCCCTCCAGTAAAAGTAGGTGTCAGAAAACCCACTCTAAATGGACAATGTCAAAAAAGGTGAAAGAAATTTGAAACTGAAAACCTTAAAAAAATAACAATGTAAAAAAGCCTGCCACATGAAAGAAAACAGAAATCTAGAAAATAATCATAAGAATGTCAATAAAAAACTAAAGATTCCCAAAAATTGTAGTGTTTCAACGTTAATATTTCCTTCTCCACTTCAGTTTTTTGTTATTATTATTGCTAAATTCTATTTTCCATTCCAAATTTTAAAGTCATTGTTCTAGCTCCATAACAGAAAACAGCTGCCTATTGTCTGGAAACAATGCTCATGAGGGTGGTTGAACCAAACCAGTTTAATTTTAGGCCATAAAAATCAAAACAATTATGTGAAAAAAAGAAAAAAAAATAGCTTCATGGAGCTGAGGTAAAGCACTCAGCAGGGTGCGCCAACCATTTAACAGTGCTGTTTCATGTCTCTTTATATGAAAAGGAACAATGCACGAAGAACATTAACCTGACATAAAACAAAGAGAGGTATTGTGTACCGAATTTTGGCAAGTGGCTATTTTCCACCCGTGGTCCCTTGGCAGGTGGGTAAAATAATGACATAGTAAGAAAAGTAGACATTATAGGATTACAAGATAATAATGTAGGCTAACAAACTGACACACCCTCACACCCACAACCCTGAAAGAAAATGTTTTAATGCTAACGTTAGGATGCTAACATGCTCACAAAGACAATGCTGGTGTTTAGCAGGCATAATTTAATTTTTGCTATCTTAGTTCAGTTTGCTAGCATGCTAGTATTTGCTAATTAACTTTAAACAAAAAGTACAGCAGCCGTGGAGGACACTTCCACATAAACCACCACATGTACATAAACATGTGGTGGTATTACAGTATTTGGTATTACATATTTTTGAAGTCTTCAGGATTTATCTTCTTGGGAAAGAAACTGTAGCTTTACATCGTACAGTGCTAGTTTAGCTAAAGAATATTGATGTAAACCAGTTTAATCTGGAAAGTTAGATTTTTCCCTCCCGAGATTCATCTGTTTGTTTCAGGGATGTATTCATGTTATATAAGTCTGGTGGATGATGTGTGACGTGTTGTGCATCTTCTGTATACATTTCCTTCTAAATCAGACGTCAACATTTGGTAACTTTATCCCCACTGGAGAATGGGATGTTAAGTTTAAAAGAAAACTCTGACTAATGATATGTTCTAAAGGTATAAGAAAAAGAGATCTCAAAGGGTTATGCACACTGACCCAAGTCAACATAAACACACAAACACACACACACACACAAGAATCAAAACATTGACTGTGGACCGACCAGAGGATGGTGCCGAGGTTCTCAAAGAACAGCCTCCCTGGCAGGAAGTATCCTGCATCCAGGACGATGGGCGGGAGCAGAAAGAGGAAGAAAGCATCAGCACTGAGAGTCGGAGGAGCAGAGTGGCGAACACCATATATCACCCCTCCAACCAGGAGGCCGACCATGATTAGGAGACAGCTCTCTGGGACGACTGCTGGGACTCGACCTGACCAGTGGAAACCTGGATGTTAGGAAGGAGGAGACTGAAGGAAATCCTGCTGTTTGGATTCAGCAATGTTGTGAATTACTTTTACCCCATCATGACTCCGGGTGAGAGCACAAACATTGAGTAGTAGATGAAGTTTCTAGCCCAACATAACAAACCCTGAGGCGTTTTCAGACAACTTCAGATTTTAACCATCTCCCAACATTGAACCACCTCTAACAGCATCGTGTCTAATGTTGGTTTGTCACGTATGAACAGAAAACCAACTAAATCTTACCCAGCTTGGCCAGTGAGGCCAGCATGATCCACAGCACAATCTCAAAGGGGGCCTGCACATGGTGATAGTCCATGCTGAAAACCCTCAAAGCCCCGGGCAGATCCACAGACAGGCTGCCATCGCTGCTGTTGATGCCCAGCAAGGGGGGCAGGTTGTGGGGCTGTGGGAGCTCAGCTGGGGGTGTGAGGGCCAAACATGTAGGCCACAGCAGGCAGGGAGAGAGCAGCAAAGAGAGCGTCCACACAGCAGCCATCCTGCAGCCATGCTGGGACAACAGGGGCCGGAGAGACTGGGAGAGAATGGGACAGGGGTTAGGGGGGTAGGGGGAGGGCAAGCGGCTCACACACACACACACACACACACACACTCACAAAACAGAACCTGAACACGACTCATGGAGCCACTAATGTGCACAGGAATCCCTGAGCTAGCATTGACACCCAACCAGCAGTTCAAAGATCAGCACACACACACACACACACACACACACACACACTCACACACACACACACACACACACACACACACACACATTCCTAAATTACCAACAGTTATCTACACTGACCACATGCAGTACAGTCTTTCGTGTAATTTAAGAAAAATTAAATTAAATAGAAATCATTTATTATAGGCAGTTTTATATATATATATATATATATATATATAAAACTGCCTATAATAAATGATTTATATATATATATATTTCTCGAGCAATAAAATCTAATTTTCTGTTCAAAATTGTCAAGCGTGGACCTGCTACATGGCCGATGTCTACATATCTAAGAGAAGTCTTCCCCAGCCTGCAAAAGGAACTATCTATGGTGAACACAGACTTGAAATGTTAAAAATATTTTCTTAGGTATCTGCTTATAAGTTAGCAATCCATCCCAGTTCAAGGCCTCTGTGTGAGTGGCACAAACACAAACACATCTCCGGTTCTCCAAACTCCCAGTCTGGGCCGGTAGCTGCACATCTAACTGAGCTGAATAGCCTCTTGCAGCTACAGTCAGCAACAGTTAGCAGTTACTCACATGATATGCTGCCCTCTTTTTGTTGTGAGTATGAATTCGACAGGTGGCCAATTGTTACATAGTGCGCCTTTAACTTTAATATCTTTCTTTCTATTTAATTTCAATTAGCAGTGACTTGGGTACGTGCACTGATATCATACATTTACCATGAACTTCACCCTGACTGTTCTGACAATCTCAAGCTTTGTGTTCAATCTTGTTTAGTCTTTGTGGAGTTCTTGTGTTCTTTCTATGTTTAGAACTTTTCAAATACACAATGGTGACAGTAGCAAATACGTTTGGATCATTATTTCCCAGAGAGAATGATTCACTTTGGCTATTTCTCCTTTTTTATTTTAATCCATGCTGGAAGGAACTATAGCAAACTGGGTGCTGCCGTCAGTCTGTAATAAAGTGTGAACATTTCTCTGTTATGTGCAACAACAAACATTCCTATTTGAGTAGATTGAGAAGAATAGTAAGATTAGTTGAATTTCTACGGTGGTCAGGGGATTTTTTGCAAAACTGCTTGAAACTGTATATTCTCTCATGGCGACAAAATGATTTGAGTTTGCAGCAGAGAGACATAACTCCCCTTTAGCGTCTCATTAAATTCAGGAGTTTTGAATCCTCCACATTGTCCTCATTTTATTTCAGTTGTCAGTTTCATGGCCGACATAAGTGCTTGTGTCAGAATAAAGGCCTCCGCTGTAAATTTCCACTTGGAAAAATAAAAGAAGATTTCTTCTGGTCGTTCACACAAAGAGTCTGCTGTTAATCCTAAAAATATGTTGCGCATAAAAGTTGCTGTGACTCTGTCCCTTTCTCAAAGATTTCAAACAGATGGGATGTGAAAGTATTTATTTTTCTTTCTTCTTAAAAATCTGTTGCTGTTTTGGAATTTTTTTTTTTTCTTGTCGAGTCCAAGAGAGCAGATGGAACCTGAGTTTGTCTTTGTCTCAAATCTGTATTTATTGTATTTATATTCAATGGAGACTGATTCAGCAAGATTCAGTCATTACAAGATTAGCCAATGAGCTGCAGGCGATCCAAATCGCTGTGTTAATGTGCATGTTAATGGGTCACTACAACCTTCACTGTGGGTCCGTGAGCCCAGCTGTGACGATTTGTCCTTCATGGGTTAATCAGCCAAATGCAGCATAAATCTTCAGGCTGTTGCTCCGTCAGATCAGGCTGGACCTCAATGTGGTGTGCAGGTGTTCGCTGCGATGGCTCTCTACCCGGCCAAAGAGTCGACATGGTGGAAAGTCTTACAGCCTGCCAGGCTGTGATGCACAGCCCATCGTTACCTCATTAAAGCATCATGGACACGCTTCAATTGGATATTTTAGCAGGAATTAATGAAAAACTCAAATAGATACCCTTAACTCTAGTCCTTCACAGGTTTCGATCAGACAAGTGATGTGAGGTATGAAGGCATCAAAACCCCTGACTCGCTTATCTGGCCTGCAAACTCACCACTAAAAGGCCTGGTAGTAATCACTGGATTCATGGTATTTCCATACATGAAAGGAACCACAATAATACTGAATTCAAATTGTGCTGTTCTGATCATATGTGACTGTAAAATCCACGCCTATGTGCACACACGCTCAGCTCTCACCCTGATTTGGAAATCAAAGCATCAAGATTAACTTTATCATTATCATTTGTTAACCTACTCAAGTGGTTGAATGCGACCCTGTACCAACGTCATTCTGGCCCTTTAGATCATTTTGTTAGTTCTGTCTGATGCTAAGCACAAAAATGTGCACATTTTCCTGTTCTTTTGTATACATAATGTTTCCTTTTCAATTGTGGAAACTAATAAACAAAGCAGAAGCAGAGCAAAAAAAAAAAGAAAATTAAAAGTGCAGTGACATTCAAATGTTGAACTTTGCAGGTTGGACAAAGGGAACGTCAAAGTCTGGCCCTTTGGCACTTAACTTTTATTCAAAAGTGGGCCTTCTAAAAAAACTAGTTGATTAGAACTGAACTATTTTGTTAAAGGATATGCAAGTTAGCTTTGGAGTGATGTCAGGTTCCAGTCTCACATTGAGATACTTTGGTGGCGTGGTAACACTTTAACATTATCTAAAATCTGTGCCTCACGTCAAGTTTCTTCTAGTCTTTATGTTTCCAAAACTGTACATATCACCCCGTATACACAACAGAAACACCTTAAAAGAGAGGAAAATAAATGCATCTTGAAAAATACCATTAAACTGCACTCTGACAGTGTCCACATGTTGTTACGTACTCGTGTTACATTGCTCTTGTTCGTCTTGATTGATTCTTTTAAAGTGCCGTAATGTCTCACATAAAAGTTATCAAACAAATCATACAGTTTACCAACCATACCATTAAGAATGATCATGTACTTCCCAAAACATTAAAAAAACTGTTCACATAAAACCGTGCTGATAATCTTGTCTACTGCCGAAGACAGAACATAAACCACACGCAACACTTTCCAGCATATAAAAAGAGAAATCAAATAAAATGCACTTTAAAACACGAATAATTAATCATCACATATGTGTTGATTAAAATCCAAATCCTCCTTTAATGATTTCTTTATTTCACTTCATTTAAATCAGATGGTATAATACACTATTGGGTACATCTCTACTTACAAGATAATGTCAGTGTGCAGTATGAGCTTACACTAGTCCACAGTTTGCTTCGCTATAATAAATACCTCACACACACACACCCAGGTATATACGGTCAATAAAATAAAATGTCATGTATGTCAGGTGTCGTCAGGACGGTGTTGTACTAAAATCTAACAGCAGATGGCACCTGAGAGCAGGTGAATATGAGGCATCATTCCATCAAATAAGTAAACAAAGACATTGTGAAAATATATGAAAAGCATGCACTAATCTACTGACCGGTCTCTTTGGCCTGGTTTCCGTGTCACAGTTGCACGTTCCTATGACTGAACTAGTTGAGCGTCACACGTAAAACTTCTGCAGGATGTACGCATGATTGCATTCACTGCACATGAGCACTGTCAGCCTCTGAGATCCTCAGCACAGGGGAGCTGAAGTTGGACGAGCAGGGAACAAAGTTCTGTGTGTTCAGATAACTAATCTTCTTGTCGCTGTCCCCTCCCGATCCCTCTTCCAGACCGGCCTCCAGTGAGTCCGGTCCCTGCAGCTGGCTGCTGGGCTGCGGCGGAGGCACCAGGCCGTGCAGCAGGCTGTTCCCGAGGTGGGAGTTGCATCGAGCCAAGTTGTCAGTCAGATGCTGCATGTACACCTCCTCCAGCTGTTTGTCCAGCAGTCCATTCAGCACCGAGTTAGACATCGGCTCCAGCCCTGACCCGGGCAGATCCAGGCTGATGTTCACACTGGCCCCCATCGCCAGATAACCCTGATCTGGTATCGATGTGAGGGGCTGGCCTTGTGTGTGTGGGTCCTGTTGGGCTATTTGATAGGACAGTTCGGAGACAAAATCATGCTGGCCGATGTTGGTTCTCAGTTGGTTGTGTGTGTCGGCCACCTGCAGATCTGGGTACTGCTCCAGGAGGCTACAGTCATCTAAGCACACTGTTAAGTCAGGGTGCAAGGTGAGGACAGGTGGACACCCGGGGATTGAGAGGCCTACAGGACCACGAGGCGTCACTTTTAGCCCCTTGAATTGGTTGTGATCAAGTTCTTCCTGGTCTGGACCTGATTAGTGAAAATTAACTGTGGTTACAAGTTGCTTTTTAGAAGAAGAAGAAGGCTTTAGTAAAAGGGAAGAAGGGAAGTGGACCGTGTAAAGGAGATGTTAGTACATGAAGTACAGAAAATTAAACATTTACCTGCATCAGACTGTAGAGGCATTTTTAAGGCTGTTTACCTGCTTCGGCTGACTGTAGGTCTATGGAGTCTGCGTCAGAGAGAGAGCAGTTATACGGATCCCTGCGATGAGTGTGCGTCTGTGACCTCTTAGGCGTGGAAGCTGAGGCAAACTTTCTCTCCTCTCTGTAGCGCAGCATTCTGAGAAAACCTTCAGCCAACATGGCTCACGAGTGTCCTCTTCTTTTCTGTCTCTTCTTACAACACTTTGCTGCTTACGATTGTCAGTCTGAAGGGCAAATGGCACAGTGTGCAACTGTGAAGTTCTACCGGCCTGTTTCACTTCTGCAACAGAGAACTGGCCCCTCCGCCCTCACCACATACTTCCTTTATTAATGTGTACTGAAAATCACAGTGGGGAGAAAAGAGAACAGTAAATATACACACATGCTGTGAAAAGTTACAATGGTGAGCTGAGGGGCAGAAGTACTCCATACTTTACTGAAGTGAAAATAACAATACAAACTTTCAAGAAAGACTTCATTTATTGTTCAGAAATTATTTTTGTGTCCGTGGCAACTGTTCAACAAAAAAAAAAAATTACAATCGCTAACGACAGTTTAACAACAAAGTACTTCATGTCTTCACCGTAAATAAAGAATAGGATTGTGCATTTTATGATAAAAGCGTCAAATTTGGTATGCTTGTAGCCAAAGGCATATAGAAAAAAATTAGAGGTGGAGGCACAACAAACTTTCAATATGGCAGCCAATTTTCAAGATGGCCGCCAGTGACGACTGTTTTTAGATTAAATTTCACATTAACAATGGATAATAGGTGATAGAAACATACATTTTGGTACAGTTATAGCCAAAGACATGGGGAACATGTAGAGAGATCAAGACTTTTCCATATGGTGGCCATTTTTCAAAATGGCCGCCAGTGACAACAGTTTTAAGATCAAATTCCACATTGACAATAGATAATATGTGATAGGAGCATCACATTTGGAACAGTTATGGCCAAAGACATGGGGAACATGTGGAGGGATCAAGACTTTTCAATATGACAAAAATTAGATGTGGAGGCACAACAAATTTTCGATATGGCAGCCATTTTTCAAGATGGCCTAGAGTGACAACTGTTTATAGATAGATAATATATAATAGATTCACATTAACAATGGATAATATGTAATATAAGCATCAAATTTGATACCGTTATGGCCAAATCCACTAAAAAAATACAGATATGTACCTTCATAAATGATCAATATGGCGGTCATTTTCCAAATTGGCTGTCAGTGACAACTGCTTTTAGATCAATTTTCATATTAATGATGGATATAATGTGATGTTGATTATATATCAAGGATATATGTTGGATATATATGCATTGAACTTGGGAACTATCATTTAGATTATACTTTTTTTCAAGATGGTGACCAAGATGGCAGCCAACGAGCAAGAAACGGTAGTTAGATTTTTCTGATTTGGATGATCTTTGTGTTGTTATATTTTTCTGGATCTGAAGTAAAGTAAATGAACATCAGAATTGCTCAGAAGCTGCAATTCAAGATTTAAAATATGTGATAGTCTAAGTAGGTCCAGCGCGGGAAAGTCTATTTAGCACTCCCCTTCACAGTAACAGAGAGCTGTGCATTCTAAGGCAACTTTTTTGCACCTGCACTACCTAACACAACCCTTCTTACATTGACAGGAGACAAGTTCATAGCTGGACTGGCTTGCATCCCGCAGGCATGTCCAGAAGGGTGCATAATAACCCTCAGATGTCTTTGACCAGCCCCATTTACATGGTGAAGGTAGTTCTGGTATAGGTACCAGCATCTGACCCAACACATGTCCTCCTTGGTAAGCTGCTTTCTTGACATGTTCTTCTAAGGCAGTCTTTGTCGGTGGGATAGACAGCACATTCTGTTTCTACCCTACTCCTAGTCCGATCGTTCATCCAGTGACATTAAATTCCTGTGCGATCTGTACACCTTTCGGGTAACTAAATGAAAGTAATTTAAAGCCCGGTTACCCTTGGTTCGGCTCTCCCGCGCTGGCACTTCCTGTCTATTCAGGTGCGGCTATCTAACTACATCATTTCATCAACAACTAGATGTGGGGCTAACATTAGATAGCATTTAGGAAACTAAACTACACTACCACTAAACTATCACTAAACTACCACAAATAAGTTAAGCTTTATAAAGCAGAGTGTATTAGCTGTCACTGAACCCCATGCTGAGTTTCACAGCAGTGGTGTCACCAGAGTGCCCTGGTTGTGCTTTGACATCCACGCTATTTAGGACAATTTTATTTTGTGGAAATGTGAATGTACACAGACTACCCTAACTCAAAACCGAACTCTAACCCTAACTGATATCCAAATGAGATAAATGCAATTGTATTGAAAGCACTGTTTTCCTAGGCAACCAGGCATGCCCGCATCTCGAACATTTTTGGTAGTTGGCTGCCATCTTTGCCACCATATTGAAAAAGGAGTAATTCAAATGAAGGTTCCCAAGTGCTATGCTTAGTAGATAAATTCAACATATATCCTCATATCATTTATGTCCATCATTATTATGAAAATTGATCTAAAAAGAGTTGTCACCGGCAGCCATTTTGCAAAATGGTCACCATATTAAAAATATATGATGGGTCCATATCTGTATTGTTTTTCCTTTGTGTCTTTGAGCATAACCACCAAATTTGTTGCTTCTATCTTTTATTATCCATTGTTAATATGAAATTTTATCTGAAAACAGTTGTCACTTTAATTGTACCAAATTTCATGTTTCTATCACCTATTATCCATTGTTAATGTGAAATTTAATCTCAAAACAGGCGGTCACTGGTGGCTATCTTGAAAATGGCCGCCATATTGAAAATCTGTCGTGCCTCCACATCTAATTTTGTTCTATATGTCTTTGGCTACAAGTGTACCAAATTTGACACTTTTATCACAAAATGCACAATCCTTATATAATTTCTAGCTAAGCTGCCCCACTAGATACCAAAATGCAAGTTCTATTTTAGCTCCTGTCTCTTTAAGGCCCAACTCCTGAACAACCCTCTTCTGACTGGTCAGCTCACACACGCCTGAGCCAGCACCGCTAATAGCAACAAAGCCAAACTAGCAGCTGGCATAAAGTATGTGACTCTGTGATGTAGTGTGATGTCACAAAGTCACAGTTAAAGGCAGGACTACTGATGAGGCGTTTCAGGAGCAGTGTTTTCTGTGGGAGAGAGGAACTTCTGTGGACTTTTTTAACTTTCAAGATCTTTCAAGTGAACGAAAACATTTACAAGACACAGAAGGAAACGAAATAGAGGAAAAAGCATCTGCTTTAACAGAGCTATACTGGAAGCTATAAAGGATCCTTCAGCAGTGGTTATAACCTGTACCTCCGCCCTGATGGTAACAAATAACATTCACAACAGAGAGGTCGTGATACATGACTGAGGATCCCTCGTTCTTCTCCCGTCACTCGGGTCTCACAAAGCAGCGACATGCTGTGTTGTTGTTGAACCACAATACTGCTCGACATATTACTAATCTCACTAATTTCACTGACAGTGAAAAATAATGATGAGGCAGAAAGTCAAGATGCTCTCTACAAAGATCCATGAAACAGAAGCTGTGTTCATCTTTCCACTCCAAACTGATGAAGCTTCTGCATGAATACACTTGTTTTGATGTGTATATCCCTTGACAGTTTTTCATCAGTTACTGCACCAATATATTTTTATTCATTTACAACTTCAATACAGTTACCCTTGATAAATCCTTGCAAATGATTGCCTTTTTTTGCTCTGAAATCGAAGATAATTTCTATAGTTAGTGGGGATATACCTGGAGAGAACTTGCGTGGAACTTGTAAATGAATACTTACTGGATTAAATATCCAAAGTAGAAATACAGAAGAATCATCAGCGTGTATGTATTGAAAGTATCAAAAGTAAAACAATGGGAATATCTGGGTAATATGAGAGTAACATTAAAGTAAGTGGCCAAAAACAAACTATTCATGGTTGTTTCGCAGAAACTACCAGAAATGTTTCCATCGCACAAGCATAGGTGTCATTGACACTGGGGACACTTCATAACTTTTTAAAAACATAATTTGTTGAAAAATGTTACCAGGAAATGTTAAAAAATGAAAATGGCTGACTGACACGCACTGGTTCAGTAGAGTGCTCTATTAAGATGGTGTTGAATTTGTAAATGTGATGAATGTGGATGATTGTTGGTTGGTCGGTTGATGATGTTGTGTGTTTTAAGATGAGTATTGTCATATTGCCAGCAATTTCACCTCGCTGTAATTACCTTCTCTGACTTCGTACTGATCCCCCCCACTACATCAACTTCATCGCACACAGTATGTTGAAGAGCAGACGTCCCCGACACTTTTCAACATGAAATGACAGCCTTGATAACAAGTCACAGCACTGAAACATTAGTACAGTTTTACCTTGAAACAAAAGGGAATGTTTGGAACAAGGAGGATGAATTCAAGCATTACAATCATGTGATTCTGAGACAATGACAGAGGCCTATAATATTATAGGCGTCATTATTATCAGGTTATTGATCCATTAATGTGGATAATGACTGAGTTTTTATTTGTTGGGGGGGAACTTATTGTACAGTTAGATAGGTTTTAGTGGTTCCCATCTCAGGGGTCAGGCCCCCTCCAACGGCCCAAATGATAAATCTGAGGGGTCACGGTATGGTACAAGGTGAGAGAAGAACTACAAAAGTATGCACAGCTTTGCTTTTTGTGAGATACTGGATTAACCTATGTATGTAACAGTTTTAAATAGATTTTAAATAAAATATTCAGAGAGTCAAGAGACAAAAACATTGGGGATCACTGGTGTATTTTTTTTATGAAGTTAGAGGAGTCATCCACACGTCCACAAAATCTCCATGGGCCAGTTGTTCAAAGGTAATCTGATCGGATTTTGGTTATTGGATTGGATCAAATCTTGAAAATGGGTTGTTCAAAAGGGAAAGAAGGATTCTGAAATCGGATTAGATCACGAAATCCAATCCTAGTTTGAATCCGGATCAAACCTTCAGTTTGTGTTGTTCAAAATGTTTCAGTAGGATTTGGATAACTTTGATCCAAAAAAACAGGATTATCCTGATCCCAACAGGAGGCAGGATTTCAAGGTGGATTTCAGGGAGAAAAATTTGGTCAAATAATAAATTTTTATCATTTAGTGTATATCTGTACTTGAGTGATAAAGTAGATAAAGTAGACATAGGCTCCCAATTAAGCCTTTCAGTATAGTAAATCGGTATAGTAAAGAAAAAATAAAATAAAAATAAAAATGATCTTGTCCCCATGAAACAGATTTTAATAACAAACACAAATAATATTTTAAATTGTTCTGTCATTCATCACTGTATATTTATTTCAAAGAAAAAATCAACAGAGATGAACCTGTCAAAAATAATTTCTATCAATTGCATCCCTGACTACACGTCCAGTCAGTCCCTCATTCTGACAGAACGCCAGAGGTTGGTCTGGTTCTTCAACAGGCTCAGGTGCACCATAAACATCATCACAGAGAGGGACATTGCACCTGGTAGCAATGTTGTGCAGGGCAATACACGCAAGTATTATGTTGCATGCTCCCTGTGGTTCCACTCGCAAGTAGTTAAGGCATGCAAAGCGTCTCTTCAGAACTCCATTTAAACGCTCAATTGCACATCTTGTTTTGCAATGAGCAGTGTTGAGGCTCGCCTGCGCAGGTGTGGTTGCTGCAAGAAAAAGAGTCATGGTAGGAGTGGATAGGCACTGTCCCCTAATATTATGCCATCCGATCGGTTGGTTTAGAGCACTGGCAATCCGGATTTGGTAATCTTGAAAACTGTGTATCTGGATCAGGGTGATCCAATCCAATGTTGCTTTGAAAAACCGGCATAAAAGTAAGACGGATTACCTGATCCTGGATAGCAAAAAATGGGATTTCCAAATCCGGATAATTTTGATCCAGATCAAATGTTTTGAACAACTGGCCCAGGGTGATCCAATCCAATGTTGCTTTGAAAAACTGGCATAAAAGTAAGACGGATTACCTGATCCTGGATAGCAAAAAATGTGATTTCCAAATACGGATAATTTTGATCCAGAGTAAATGTTTTGAACAACTGGCCCCATGATATAAGTGCTGGATGGAAAAAAAAATAACATAATCACAAAACAAGGAGGATCCACACACTGAAATCACAGCTCCAGTCCCTACTAAGTCTTATCTTATAATAATCATCTTCACTATCTTTCTCATACAGACGTGGCATTGTCCGCCATGGTGTCGATACTGAAGAAGCTGGAGAAGTTTGAGTGGTCATGTGCAAATCCACAAAGCCTCAGCTGGAACCACCACGTTCCAGAGCAGCTGTCCTGCTCAGACTGTGAGACTATTCGATTCCTCCTCCGATACCCCCACTAAGTTTTATTTTTATCGCTCATGTTTAATCATCTATTTATATAACCTTTGTTCCTTGTGAGTAGCACAAAGGGACTACAACAATGATTTAGTTACACAATCTTGTGTTGAATAATTATATTTGAACTGAATCTAGGATACAAAACGACATGTTTGTGATGTGTTCAGTTCAGTTTCACTTAATTCAGACAAACAGGCCCATATCAGTATAAATGGCAAAAAGAATACATGATTTATCTTTATCTGAAAAGGTAGCAGTTACTAAAGCTGTCAGATAAATGTAGAGAAGTAAGAATCACAATATCCGTCTCTGAAATGTGGTTAAAAACATACCTTAAAACTGTGAGAGTAAATGTTTCCAGTCACCATTGAGGGGCACTTTTAGCAGTTGGGCAATTTGTATTGAAAATGTCACTGACTTGTGACGAGTGACGTGTCAGTCTCTTTCACAATGTTTATATTTCTAAACCTATGAATTCCCCCTCTTCCTATTTGGATGCCTTGAAATCGCCAACCATGCTCCCTGAAAGATAAGTCATATTCTGTAAACTTAACTCATTTACTGTGCATAAAAAAAGTATGTCATAAGAAGGCAAAACTTATTCAAAATGTGTCTGTGTCTTTATTGAAACTTCAAAACCACCAAGGACAACTGTGAGTCAGGCTTGCAGTCTGATTGTTTATTTTCATTTTAGGGAAGGCATCAACTTATGTAAGACGGGGATCACCAACACAATGTGAAACAGGACGCTTTTAGCGAAACGAAACCAACTCCCCTAAAAAAACAAAAACAAATAAAAAAACTAAATTTCACATCCCTCTATGTTTGCAGATTTGTAATTTTGGCATGTATTATCATTTTTTTAAACATATCTTGTAGAAAAAAGTTTGCTATTAAAACAGCATTAAGACAATATAACGTAAATACAAACATCAAGAATGGGATTGTAATAGGTACGTTTTACAGAAGGTGCAGCAGTTTTGGCGATGACATGACTGGCAGGAGCACAACATTTGACTCAATGTTCCCAGGATTCAACAGTCGAGTTCTATAAGTGATGATTATGACGACGTGGGTGACGTTCTGTTAGCCAAGTGGTGAATCTGTGTTACAGTTTACAACAGAGCGTACATTTTATTGTGTCTGATGATGTCAGGAAGCTACACGTCCATGCTAGAGGATTGATTGACATGTCATTAGGCCAATAGGCTTAGCAGGCTGAGGTTAATAGGAGGGAGCAGAGCTGCTTGTAGATACCCATAATGCTCTGCTTTAGCGCCTCCCTTCACTACAGCTGACAAGGCACAGCTGAACACAGATTAGTTATAATTAAAATAAAACAAATACTGAAAAAAAAACGTACACATATTTATAAGCTGAGTGAAATGTTGCTTTTTCGTTCTCCTGGATCAGTACCAGGTCAGTCTGGGTCCAGGTGTGGGGTTAAGACTAGGCCTGAGGTCGCAGGTAGAAAAGGTGTGAAGCTGCTACTGCTGTGCTTTCTTCAATAGAGCCTCGGCCTCCTGGAGAGAGACAGAGGGAGGAGAGAGGAGGAGAAGAGGGAGAGCGTGTTGTATTAAAATGGAGGATATTGGTTTATATATCCTCTGCCACCACACAGAGGAAAACCCCTCTGTTTCTATGGTAACTGGCACACCTCCCTGCGCTTCCTGCTGTGGCGGAGGGGAGGCGCCAGTGTGCAGCACGGAGACGAAAGAAGGAAGAAGGATATCATGAACAGATGTATTATGTAATACGTGTGTTTTCTGTATGGAAATCACACTGTGAGGATAAATATATTTATAGGCATGTGAGCTGCTGTTACAGGAAGTATGGTTAAGCTGTAGGAATGCAGTTCAAAGAGCAGACAGATAACAGTGTGTGTTTGTGTTCCAAAGCTTACCTTGGAGCCTGGGGGAGCGGTCAGACCCAGAAATGCATAAACAGCATTCTCCTCTCTGGCATCGAAGAAGGCCTCATAATTCTAGAGACAGACAGACACAGGGAGAACTTTAGAAGCAGATCGATCAGGGGATGAGCTCGTATAAACCTGAACCGGGGAACCATAACGTGAAACAGGCTTTGGATCAGAGCCTGAGGGCGACAGTCTGGGTGGCAACGCCACATGGAGAACAGACGAGGTTGTGTTATTTGTCCAGGGTCAGGCTAGTCAATCTGATGGGCGGGTATTGTAACCCAGAGTAAACAAGCTAACACATTCATCCATTTGCTGCGGTCCGTCTCTCCTTCTTGTTTCCTCACTCTTTCTTGTTCCTTTGTTTTCCCTGAATTCTCTCCCAAACACACACACATACCAGTGCACACACACAAACAGCTGCGAGTATCCTGGGAAATGCTCCTCTCTTTGTCTTTGTGACATTCAATACAGCCCATCCTGCGTGTGGAACTTCACTTCCAGCCATCCATTAGCTGCACAGCATGACAGTTCAGTGCACCCAGGCTGAAGGTCTTTCCAATGGGAGTAAATTAGCAACTGCTAACACAGGGCAGAAGGCTAGGGCACACGGTGGAGTGTACGCGAGTCGGGCTGTCGTCAGGCTATGAGAAATATGGCAACTCCACCCTTCTGACAAGTGTGTGAATAGCAGCCTAAAAAACTGATTAATTCAAACTGTTCACTTCTGTGACTTATAACTCAGCACATGACATGTTGGGATGTACAATTATTGACTTTTAGCTGAGAGTGAGATGAGAAGAACAACACCAGTCTTATACATGCCTGTTAAATATTAAGCCAGAGCAAGGGGACGGTTACATTAAAGCTAGGGTTGGTAAATTATTCTAGAAGCATGTTTTGTTAGATTTGTAGAAAAGCTTGGCTGCTGCAGGCCTCTAATAAGACCATCCAATCGTCTTTTTCGGCCTCTGTGAATAGATTGGACCTGCCACCTGTCTATCAACATACGTACCTGTCTGCCTCCACGCACGCTGCCCTTTGCACTCTGCACTCAGTGTATGACCAGAGTCTTCTCACAGGAATAGGCGGATGTATTGCTGAAGCTATCAGTGAGCTACTGGCACATGAATGGCCAAAGTGCAGCCAAAACTTCCCAATGCTACCTTGACAGGGATTGACTACTAACAAACGTGTGAGTGAGACATCAGGTAGTTGGGTAAAGTTAGCGATGACAAGGTTGTGCTGCGCTCAGCAGAGCACAGCTCCTGAGCCTGATGTTCAGCAAACAGCCTCCTTCTGCTGCTAACGTTAGCACAAGGCGTACACCTACAGCAGTGAGACAACTGACCCCCTGAGTAACCATTTCAGACTGAGGTATGTCCGTTGCAGCTTATCTGGGTTGTGTTTATTTGACTTGGGCATTCCTGCATTTAACATAGTTGTTTGTTTATGTATTTCTTCCATCTTAAAAAAAAGCTTTGAGAGCATGTTGAACGCAGCAAACCAGCCACTCACACATGTCTGTGTCAGACAGTGCACATGACTGTATTTTGAAAGAGTGGCTCTGAAGGACGCAGGTGGACTTTTTGGTCGGATACTTAGAATTTTTGACTTGCACTTGCTGCTTTACCCAATCTTACACAGCTTTAAGCTAAGCTAACCACAAAGTTCAGCACATCCATTGTCTGTAATAGCTTATCCTTTTCCAGGTCACGGGGGGGAGGGGGGCTGGAGCCGATCCCAGCTGACATTGGGCGAGCGGCTGGGTGCACCCTGGGTAAGTCGCCAGTTCATCACAGGGCTGACATATAGGGGACAAACACTCATTCACGCTCACGTTCACACATGTCCTTCTGGATGGAGCCTGACTAGCTGTTTCCCTCAGTTTACACTGTTAGCTAAGCTAAGCTAGCCAGCTTCAGGCTCCAGTTTCATGTTTAACAGACAGAAAAAGGAGTGATATTAGTCTCCTCATTTAACTCTCTTTCCTCAAATGTTTTAAGGGGCCCTATGTAGCAATTTGTAGCATTTTTACATATATTAATCAGTATTTTATTGACCATATGTGAGTGAATTGTAATATGATGTGAGAAATGAGACCTCCCATGTCTCAGTTGCCTGTACAAGTCTGTATGTGATTTATTTAAGCTGTTAAATGCTGCTGGACTGTGGCTTTCTTTGTGAAGGACTCACGACAGTTCAAAGGATGCGACTTTGTGGACATTATCGAGTGCCACGTCTCAGTGACTCTCTCTGCTCTCTCTCAAGGTCGCTCACATGAACTAAAGACCAGCTTACAGAAGTTCCTAAAGAGCCCCTATAACTATTCCTTTAAATACTTCAAGGATACATTTCTGCTTGAAAATCTCTTATATTTTAGGTCAGTATTAGGCATATTGAAATTATAAAGCAGCAGGTATCATTTTTTTTTCTACTGGGGGCAGCAGAACAGGTTCATATTGACAAATTCTCACTGTATTGCTCAAATCCAGCAGATCAATGGCAACATATATTTGCATTTTGTTTTATAAACTCAATATTCACTCTTTTTTGCTCTGTTTATGTCTCCACCAACTTCTGAAGGATACATCTGTCTCTTTAAGTACTAAATGCTCCACTATGTTCACCGGCTAGTTACTAACTTAATCTGTCTACACTCTCGGCTGACATATACAATGATGACAGTCATGAGGCTGAACCAAAACAGCAAAGTTGTTGGCCATAAAACCTAAACAATGGTTTGAAAGACACTGAAATGGCGCCACATCTGAGGAGTTTGTCACTGCTAGTGATACCTTTCACATTACGCATTGTAACTTGATCTGTTGTTAATAGAAACGTGTTGATTAGAGCAGCTTTAAACATATTTAACGTTAGTCTGAACCCACCTAGCATGATTTTCTGTCTACTGAGAACATGGAGCTTGATGTCCTCAAAGCTTACTACAGATATGTGCCAGTAATTCAAAGCATCTGTGTGCATGCGAGCCTCACCCCGCAATATTTGCTTTCGTTAAATATCTGTGGGGGGAGAGGGTTCCCCTCGGCCGGCCTGGACTCCTCCGGAACGTTCTCTCTCATCCACTTCCTGTTGGCCTCGTTGGCCGCGATGTCACACTCCTCGAATTCGATCTTATTGGCCGCCAGGAAGCCCATCACATCCTGCTGCTGCTTTTTAATCTGTGTGTGGAGGGGGACAGAGGGGAAGTTGTCAGTTAGACATGTGTTAACTTCAGCCTCACGAGGAAACATAAGGGCCTCGGTTCACCATACTGTCATCAGTCTGCTGCTGTGAGATATTACACCACAGCGATCGCTGGCTGCTCCGTTACTAAGTTACCACTCGTCGTTTTTCCACAAGTCAATGAAGTGATAGAAGATCTTGAAGAGGGTGAACTCGGGCAAGGCCACGCGAGGACGGATTGTGTTCTATCTGCACGAAAAACATCAGATAGTGAGGAATATGGCAACTCCCAAGACCGGATATTTCACTCTGTTTATAGTAAAACCATTTCAAACCTACATGTAACATGTTGCATTCTTTTAACTTGACATTATTATACAAGAATAAGAACAAAGAACAGACTGTGTTGGCAATCCCCACGAGAGTTGCTGTCTCACTATCCGGGTTTTCCATGCAAAAATGATTATTTTTGAAAGGCACCTTATTCTTACAAAAAGGCTGCTCTGTTGCGTTGGCAGAAAAAAATTAACAGTTGTCTCATTAGTGAGACATTTTATCTTTGAGAATTCACATAAACACCTCAAAAGGAGATGAAAGTGCCTTGAGAATGACATGGTGACATCGTATGTAGGCTCTCACTGTTTTCAGAATGTATCATCAGATTTAAGTTCATCTCTCTCATACAGCAAGATAATAAAAGGAGCTACAGAAAGGATAGAAATATGCAGATTTCTGCCTCCATCTATGTGGATATGTGTGTGTGTGTGTGTGTGTGTGTGTGTGTGTGTGTGTGTGTGTGTGTGATTAAGAGTAGAATACTGCGGTCCAATGAGGTCTTGGTGGGTGTGTGTAAGAGGCAGGATGGCCCTATAAGGCCAGACGGAAACAAGAGCTCCTCCGGGACTCGAGAGGAGGTAACTGGTCAAACACGAGCCAAATAAGGCCTGCTGCAAGGAGACACACACACACACACACACACACACACATCCACCCTCAGCTGCACACACACACACATTCACACACCTAAAATCAAACTGAGCCAGCTTCATTGTAAACGGTTCTGTGGAGGGTTATCAATGTATTGTCTTCCTGTCAGTCCAGACACCTCCATGTGAGGTCTCCTCCCAGGTTTACAGCATGCCGATGAGGCAGGTGGATTACTGAGCAGCCATCTGCGGGAAGAACACGGAGGCATGGAAATGAGGGAGCAGACATTGCAGGCAGATAAGCCTTGGTACCGTTTGAATCATTTAATGTCAGTTGCACTCCTGAGGCCAAAGTCCTAAAAACCAGCTCTTTGCCCACCTGCTCTGGGACGAAAGCGACGGAGTGGAAACGCCATGAGCTCAGACTCACTTTGACTCACCCTGTCTGTAAACACAGACAGTCCTCTGTCTGCCTCCTGCACCTCCCTTTTCACTTACATTAGCACAGAACATGCTAAGCTAGCACTGTTACCCAAAACAACACTAGACTCTATCCCGAATTTAAAAAAATGGCAAGTTAAACACAATGATCCACTTTCTCCTCTTTCCTCTAGTCATTTGCTGCACTCGCTGGCCAATCTCCCAGCAAGCCTGCATTGTACTGTTGCCAAGCAAAATTAATTTGTAGGGCTAACTGGCCACATGCCATCTGCCCCTGACTCTAATTGCACAGTGACAGTTCCAAGCTTTGCCTCTTTTAGCCATTTGCATGGCTCCCTGGCGCTTTGAGTGGTGCTCCTAGTGATTTTAATGAGGAAAAACGGACTGTCCCCAGACTTGGGTGTGGTAATAAACAGCTACTCTTCTCTTGTTGCCTTGTATTATTTGCACCTTATCTATTTCTCTGGAATGCCAGAAAATGACTCATCAGTACAAGAATGACGAGAGAGTCAGCTGAGATGAGCCAGCGTCAGACGGGCATGCAGTCAGAGGGCTGGACATGTAGAGCTTATGTTTTGACCTAAACAGCCTTGGTATGCAAATATACATTGAAGCTAAGGCCAGCAACATACAAAAGCAGGAGAGACAGTCTCTGTGTTGTTTGCTTTTAAGTACACATGGATCAGGTAGCAACTCGTAGCTGGTTTTCCCTATGCTAGCTACATTGCTCTGTGGAAGGCAATACTGGCCAGTCATTCCATCACATATACGAAACACCTCAAAAAAATATAACTAGATTGTTATGAAATTTATGAGAGACATACATGGTCCTCAGATGATGAGCTCTAGTGACACTGGGGTTTCCTTGACTTTTCCTCCAGCACCCTTATGAAGTTTACATTTTGTAGTCAAGTATCTTAAAAGCTGTTGGATGGGGTACCCTAAGGTTTTTTGCAGACATTCATGGTCCCCAGAGAAGACACCCTTTGATTTTGGTGATACCCTGTTATTTCTGTGTTGCCACCTGCAGGTTTTCGAATTCCAGTGAAAAATTTTAATATCTCCTTGACGGGACAGCACCAAGTTTAATGCAGACTTTCATAGTTCCCAGACGATACACCCTCGCAAATTTAGTGACTTTTCTTCTGGAGCCATATGGCATGACATGGCATAGGGCATTTTTGGGTGAAATTACTTGACAGTGGATGGATTGCATGGACTTTAGTTTAAACATTCAATTCCTCCTCAGGATGAAGTGTAACAACTTTGGTGACCCCCGGACTAACTGCTCTGGCGCCACAATCACATTTGTATTTGTCCAATAGTATTGACTGCTCAGTCCTCACATTACTGCGGTCATGACTGCCAGCTTTTATGTAACAAATTAGGATTATTTGATAAATTGTCTCTCACATAAAACTTTACTAAACTGATTTAAAATGTTCTCTTCTGGTTGAGGTACACTGACACCAAGACCACATGAAACAAACACTTGCAAAACTTAACACTAATGACACAAATCAGTTTGTTTACTGCACACTGGCACTACACTTATGTGTTAGCACATTATGAAGACAGTCCAAGTACACACCCATGCACACACCCAACTCCAGTAATCATTATATGATTCAGTGTGACCACAAAGGTGAGGAAGGCTGAATTGACTGCATTTGGTTTTATATGCAACAATATGAGTGGTCATCAGCACACCGAAAGTTTCTGATGATTAAACTGTGGAAAATAAAAGTGATTTGAGGAATGGATCTAAGGTTTATCAGGCGTGTTGTAGTGAAACATATCTGTTGTTTCATGGATTCTTATTTTGACTGCAAGAAAGAAAAGTGCAGATGTGGAGAATCTGCTAAATACGCCATCACATCATATCCATATCATCATCATCATCATCATCATCATCATCATCATCATCATCATCATCATCATCAGCAGCAGCAGCAGCATGTGAGAGCTGCGGCTGGGCAATGACATCAGATACAGAATGATCAATCCCTAAAAAGTAGAGAACTCTGCCAACAGGTGCCAGACAATGGCAGACATTGACTGGGTGCACTGTATCACAACACAGGTTTGGATCAATATGGATCAGACTGATTCAATCAGCTGTGTTGACTTGGGACTCAGGGCAGGGGTCAATTCAATCAGGTGAAAAGGAAAAGACGCCTAAACTGAATTTGTCAAAACTTTGTGGATTAGACCAAATAACCTTTCTAATGACTTAGGAGTCCCAACATTTGGAAGCAGGAAACTTCACAGTCTGGACTAAAGGAAACATGAATCAATTCCTGCTCAGCATGTTTGGAGGGAATAAAGGTTTTGTGTTGATTAGATCAAGTCTGATTTGTGCTGAAAACTCTTGCTATCTGGAAATTCAGCAGCCACAGTAGCCTCCACCCAATCCTGAGCTCAGTCAGTATTACAGCATTGTTACAAAACAGCCAAAAAAAAACCAACCTCTTATGCAAAGTGAGTCACCGTCACAGCTGTCCAACTGAAGCCTGACCTATAGACCCTAAAGTCAAACCTACAGCGAAAGAACAGCAGTTAATCTGAAGAAGAAAGAAGAAAACTTGGACGTGATCTTTGCTGTACACAATGAGTATTCCCAAGTGATTACGACTCAGTACATTTATTGTGGCAATGAGGAAATTGTACAATAGTGCGCCTGTGGTGCATAAAGGGAAATGAGGCAGTAAAAGTGCAGTGATGCTGGCCAACGTTTCAGCTCTAGTTTTCATTTTGGTTTTAACATTATGCAATGATACATGTGGACCAGCTACAGGTGTGTTATGTGTGTATTTGCATGAGTGTATTTAAAATAAAAAAAAATCTAGTTTGGTAGTCAAATCTTGCCTCCAAGTTACCACAGAAAAAAAAAAGTTATTTCTATGTCACAGTTCAGGAGAACACAGGTTTGCAGCGTGACCTCATCCTTACAAAGACTTTGACGGTAACACTAGAAGTCTCTGGAGAATTCACAACGGACCACAACGCCGTTTCTTCAGGTGACTCAAACACTCTGCTTGTCATTACTGGGTGGAAATACGATGATGTCAGCTCTCAGACAGGACGAGCACAGGTCAGGGGTCAATGGGAGAGGGGGAGCAGGGGGACCATAACACACACCAACTGTGGCAGAGAGCAGACCTGAAACACTTTTTTGAAACTAAATAGGTTCATTTTTCATGTCAGACAGTTGTTTATTATAAGTGAGACAGTGTGTGCCATTTTTAAGGCTTTACAAAATTAACACTTAATCCGAGACTTTCATATTGGAAGTATAAGCAAAGCAGCAACAGCAGCAACAGCAGCAACAGCAGCTGAGCATCAGCATTCGCCAGCATTCACCTTGTTGACTGGTGTCGGCCTATCAACAAGTAAGATGACAATCAACGATAGTATTGGCTATTGGCTCGTGACATCTCTGATCAGTTTGTGAGGTTACATAAGAATTGTAAAATTCTTCTCATAGAACATACACACAGCAGCCATTTCCCTTTAACACCATGCCCAGGGTTGGAAGCTGGAATGCTGGGATCATGTTACACCACTGTGTTCAATGTTGTGAGTTGTACAAACGCAGTAAATTTGACAAATCATTATCACTTCACCCCATCCCGATCAATTAGCAACTGAAAAGATGATGGATAGTGAAATTCTGGAGGGACCTCGGGCTGTATTTCAAGGTAAAACATCAAACTTGATAACCTATTAGCTAATGTTAGACAACAGCTAACATTAGCATTCAACCCCTTCCTGCTAAATTTACTGTTTGATTACATCCAGCGTATTTTCACTTACTGGCTTAAATACATGCATAATCATATTGTAGTATTAATTGATGCCTTCACTACTTTACTGTGTTACACTATCAAACAGGATAAGAATTAGTCACATTCCCTACATTTATAGGATTTGCCAACTGGAACATGCCCTAGGCACGATGTCTGTGTGAATATGGTCTAGTAAGCAGTTGTAAAGCTGGTTGAAAAAGCCTTTTGATGAAGTTAGTTTTGAATAAAGATCTCGTATAATAAAGTCTGTTTCATGATGTATGATTGAATTTGAACTCTTTCAAAAGATAGTGTAATAAAGGCCTGAATGACTTTAAAACTTGATTTTTCATCATGAAGAGTTCTTTGTTTCACGGGCAAAGAGAATAAATAACAACAACAACAAAACATTGGTATAATCACTGACTTTTGGCTGAATGCCATTTTAAACATTGTGTCATATAGGCCCACAATTTCAAAATCAGTGCATCCTTGCTTGTAAGTATATCCTCGTTTGTATGGAGTCGGCAACAGTGGTGTTGACACAATCCCCTCAGTTCTACATTGTCAGTGATTTCTACACAACACTTCCATCTAACTGACATTCGTGCATCATTACACATCTTTTGTCAATCAGCTGGGGTTGTTTAATACTGGAGACTGAAGTTCAGTCCTTTAGACTTTAAGGTTTTGAGATGTTTACCAGCCTCAATGCTACCTCAATAACGTTCAGCTGTTACATGGATCAGATTCTTCTTCTTCTGCATTTTTAATTTGCTCTAACATTGAACAGATTCCTTTAATAAAATACATCTGCCTGAATACAGTAGCTTGCCAAGCAATGAATCTGATACATCTCTCTGACTAGTTTTACACCACCTCTCTCACTGGCCTGCAATTGTTGCCTCAGTGGAGCGAAAGCTTTAAAATATTGTTCGCGAATACTCCTACTTGTCTCTCTGTTTGGGCTGTTGCTCCATTCACACACTGAACTAGATTGGAGTGATTAATGGAGCAGCAGACAGACCGCTGGTATGTGGAATGCAATCACATTGTTTTGTCACTGATGCAATCGAACTGCAAGCTTGGCCGGGGGGGGTTTCGACCACAGTTTGTCAAC
This sequence comes from Diplodus sargus, assembly GCA_903131615.1. NCBI lineage: Eukaryota > Metazoa > Chordata > Actinopteri > Spariformes > Sparidae > Diplodus > Diplodus sargus. The sequence goes on from CAEMYA010000205.1 coordinate 5,170,675, forward strand.
GGTAAAGACACGCATACCGTACAAATCAGACATGGAGGAAGAGCTAAGAACTCTGTTGTATGATGGCACATCCCATTTCAAAATGCAGCCAAAGAAAAGAGAGCAGATCAAGAAACAACAGATGTGATGTGTTTATTCCACTCAACTTTAGTCCATAATGCTGTTGTTTGGACTAAACAAGATGCAATATTGATATAATAGTGCAAGTCTGAGTGTGTCTATGCAGCTGAGAAGACATAAGAATTGAAACTACTACAAGCAGGCCTTACTACAGACAGATCAATGTGAGGTAATGCATTTTCCCGGACAGGCCCCGGCACAGTAATGGCATCCCTGGCTCTAAACTCCGGCCGCTCTGACTTTAAGACGCCTCCCGTCCAGCACGACTGGTGCTGAGCTTTCGCAAGTGTCATTTACCATGGAGGGCAATAAAGTCAGTCAGAGCCGCCCAACCGAAAAGAGACTATTCGCTTGATCACTTCCTGCATGTGTGCAGGAGCCGTGAAAACAAGCTGCTCAATGAGAATACATCATTCTGGAAGGTTATCTAAATCTCCTGAGGTGACGAGGCACTTTTACTTCTACAGTGACAAATATGAGCCGTATAAAAAAGGTGCACTATGTAGTTTTTGGGAGGTCACTGAGTGATTTTTTTTAATATATACTTTAATAAAGAAACTGAACATGCAAGGACAACGTGGTTTCATACAGTTTTACATTGTTTGTATGTGGCGGACCCAGCCACCGTTCCAGCATCAAACAGTGTTCTGGGACCTTTTTTTCCTCTGAGAGCAGCTTGTTTGTTCAGTTATGGACAAGATCGACAGTCCTGAGTTTGTATCATTACCTCACTAATATTGTAAATATTAAAATTCTTAGTGTGAATTTCTTCACAAAAACTGCATAGTGCCCATTAAAGTGCTATACTACACTAACTGACTACTACTTCTGTGCCTTTTTATAAAGAGTACCTTCAAAATAAACATGTTACTGACCCTCTTGACCCTCTGGCCTGCACGTTTTCAGACGTTCCCCTGCTCCAACACACCTGATCCATATGAATGTCTCGTTATCAGGCTTGAGCAGCACTTGCTAACGAGCCGATCATTTGAATCAGGTGTGTTGGAGCAGGGTAGCGGCGATATCTCCCTACAACACTGAACGCCACTGACGCCTGAAAAGTTTGATGCATTTGATTGTGAGAATCCTGCGTTCTAGCCAGAGTTCAGGTAGGAAATGTGTGTGTTCCTCCAAATCCAGACCCCCAACGAGTCCTAAACAGAGCCTAAGTGTTCCTGAGCTGCAGCTGCAGGTCTAGAAAGGGGCCCTGGAGAATTGCATCACCATCATTCCTCTCCACTCTGGAAGAAAACTGGGAGAGAGGGGAAGCTGAAGGTCCACCAGGCTGCAGGACAGTGAAGGCAACACTTCAGATCCCCCTCACAGACTGTGCAGCAAGCTATTCTGGCATTAGGTGACAGAATAGGTGCATTTATTGATTCTGCTGCATACCTTCTTGTTTTCAGCTACACACACACATACACACACACACACACACACACTAAACTGTCACATCAGGAAGCGCTGACAAACCACAGCTGAGCAAGATGTGTACCCAGCCTCAAACTTCCTCTCTGCCTCATTCTCTGTCACAAAGTTAGGGGAAGGCAGAGAGAGAGAAGGAGACATTGAGGGACCCCATCTGGCCCCAAAGTCTTGAGGAGGACAGAGCAGCGTGCTTACTGATGAGTCACAGCACTCCTGACTGAGGGATGACAGCCTGGACATCACTTAGAGAGTTCAATAAAAGTTCAGCTGCCTCTCTACTGCATGCTGCACATGGATCCAGCTTAAAGCTCACATATAACACAGACGCAGTGGCATTGTTTTATCTCTTACCGAAGTGGATCCGGAGGACGACGCTATGTACACTTTGATAACCATGATTAAAAAAAAAATCCCTGATGCTGAGTCCGGCGAGCAGCGGTCTGTCGGTCGGTCGGTCGGTTGGATGGATGGATGATTTGTTGCTCTGGTCTTTCCGGCTCCTGTGCAGACACCTTGCTCGGCAGACAGTTGACGGAGAACAACAACAACAAACTTCCCCCGGCTTGAAATGCTGTGTGTCTGTGTGAAGGCAGCGCAGACTATCTGCGCAAATGCTCCAGTTCTCAGCACTGGATGGAGCTTTGCATTCCTCCTCCGCCTCTACTCTGCCTCTCCGCCCCTTCTAGTCCCTCTCTCTCTCTCTCTCTCTCTCTCTCTTACACACACACACAGAGACACGCGCGCGCACACTCAGACACGTACACGCACAGAGAGGCTACAGGCCTATCAGGGCGGCAAGACAGCAGGGTTATATTGTCTGAATATTTCAGCATCGACCCCATTGTCTGCGAGCCAGACGCGGGCCATTGTTCTTTGACACTGTGGCTGTGCCCGGCTGCAGGTGGTCCTCTGAATGCACGCGTGGTAACATAAATATAAGGAGTGAATAAGAAATTAAATTTTTTTTTTATTTTTTAAATCTGCTGTGATTTTTGAGCACTTACTGGGAGCTTTTTTAGTGTGTGTGTGTGTATGTGTGTGAAACAGCTCCGCCACAGTATTAAACGGGCTCTGTGGGCCCCCTGCAGGCGTCTGGGGCAGACGACGCCAGGCTTTTCTCCCTGAAACGAATTTAGGAAAGCCGACTGACAAACAA
>CAEMYA010000205.1:5187429-5209362 GCA_903131615.1 Diplodus sargus
GTGTGTGTGTGTGTGTGTGTGTGTGTGTATGTGTGTGTGTGTGTGTGCATGTGTGCGTGTGCATATGTGTGCCCGTGCATGGCTGTGAATGTCAACAGCACAGTTGGTTTCCTAGGGAGACCAAAGGGCTATGACTCATGCAGTGCATACAGCATTTTCTGGAATTTTTAACAATATCGGAAGAATTATTATTTTCCCACAAAGCCCAGATAATTAAATATAATCATGTTAGAACCATACAGAATGCTCTGGGAGTTTACTGTAAAAACCCACTCAATCCCACCCCCATAGGTCTATTATAGACCAAACAGTTTATCCCTGGATTATATTTCCATTCTCCAGCTTTTTCTACATGGCAAGCACCTTCCCGTGCTCGACTGTGTGTTTTGTATAATCATGAGCATGTTTGTGTGTGTCAGACAAGTCCAGTTTGTGTGTGCAGGTGTAAGGGGTATGGTTGGTAAAGCAGAGTTGATCCCCCTTGGGGTATGTAGTAGCTGCAGTAGCTGGGCTCTGCTAAATAGGGGGCACTGTGCTCGGCAAGGTATGGGGCAGGCTGGTAGAAGCACGTCACATGGTCTGTGTTGGGGATAATGTTCTGCTCTCCAAGAACCTTCAGCGCCAGCACTGTGATCATGTTCAGAGTCTGACGCCTCTCGTGTCCCATCAGACAAACTGTGCTGTCGTCGACCACCCGACGCAGTGTCATCAGGTACTGGTACTTGCTTCTCTCCTCACCGATAAAGTGGTTCTTCAAGTAGGACAGGATCTTCCTCTGCTGCTCCTGCACGTCAGGGAAATCGATGAAAAAGCGTGAGCACATATAGCGCTCAAGTGTCTTTATCTGAGTCTCGCTGGCTGGTCGGTAGTCCCTGACCAACAGGTTGCTGTATTTTAACAAGCCACCACCTCGAATCTCCTCAGGGTTCCTGGTAGCGATTAGGCGGTAGCGCAGGTGGTCCATGGCTGCCTCAAAATCGCCATACATGCTTTCTGCCAGGACTTCGACAGCAGGGACCGAGTCAGATGCCTGAGGATCGCTGCTCTGCTCAGTCACGTCTGCAGTTACCTTAGGGACCTCTTTGTTCTCAGGCACAGAGCTGGATGCCTCATCGGCTTTTGGGGGGGGCGATTCCTCTGGGCCTTCCGACTGAGACGGAGGCAGCACAGGTGAGGTGGAGCTCGGGATTGTGATTGGAAAAGACACAGGCTCTGCAACCTGAGGCAATGATGAGATGTAATCTTGTTCCTTTTTATCCTCCAACTGTAGGAGAGGAATTCCTGGCTGATGGGAGGACTCTTTAATCTGTTCCTCACTGTTCAGTATCAAAGGCTCTATGTCTGAAGATACCTGAGGTACGAGGTCCTCTGACTCCACTGGTGGAGTGAGGCAGAGGAGGGGTGGGCTGAGACAGGGGGAAGGCGGGGTTAGAGAAAGTGGAGGAGGACTGAGGCTAAGCATAGGAGGGGTCAGGTAAGGAGCCGAGCTGAGGCAGGAGGAGGTAGGGCTGATACTCAGGGGTGGAGAGCTGAGGCTGGTAGCAGAGCTGACAATACTCAGCATCTGAGATGAGAGGCAGTGAGACGGTGGGGTCAGACATGGGGGAGGGCTGAGGCTGGGAGGCGAGGGAGTAAAGCAGGGAGGGGAAAGACTGAGCACAGGAGGGGTGAGACAGGAGGCAGGAGGTGTGACAGAGTGGGAGGAGGAGGGTGAACTAAGTGTGGTCTCTTGTGGGCTGCCGTTTAGCTGATTCAAGTCAATACAGTTGGTCCGTAGTTCTCCACTTTCATCTTCGTCGCTGAGCTCAACTTCGGAGGTATGAACAGGTTCTTGGGTGTCTGAGCTGGATGTATCAGTGTGTGAAACTAACATGTCCACTGAGTCAAGAGGCTCTGATTGATTGGGTACAGGGACAGTTTCTATAGGGGCGGACTGGCTTGGCTCATCAGAGGCCATATGTGTGGATGGTGTCTCTTTCAGGCTCTGAATACTCGTCTCACATGAACTCTCTGTGTTTAGCTCAGGGGACGATGGCTCTTGAGGTAAAGCAGATGTGGGATCTGCATCAGGGGTGGAGAGTATATCAGGGGCTGGATCAGGAGCTGAGGTAAGGTCTTGGCTTGAAGCTAGATTACTGGTCGGGTTGGGTTCAGGCCCAGGGTTTGTTTTTGTAGAGATACTAGTTGTCGGGGCAGTTGTAGGGTCTGAACTGGTAGATGTTGGCTCTGGGTTAAAGGCTATCTCAGGTTCAAGGCCGGGGCAGGGGTTTGAATCTTGACAAAGCACTATGCCAGATTCGTTTTCAGAGACTGGACTGGGGTGATGATTGGGGGTAACCTTCCTACACATTCTCCGTGGGGGTTTGGGAGAGGAGTGTTTGAGCACCACCATGTGAGATAGCCTCTCTGAGGCCTTACAAGAGGAGGTCTTTTTATCAGAAACAAGGCTGGTTGGTGCAGGTAAAATATCCTGAGTATCTGGAGGGCCGACAGCATCAAGTGTGTTAGGTGTTTTATCTGAGTTATCTGTGTGTAGTGTGCTGTGAATCTCCAGTGTATCCTGTGTGCCAGTAGGCTGTTTGTTGTGAAGTGTAAGAGATATGGAAGAGGTGGAGCAGGAACAATCAATACCCTGTGTGTCTATATTTTCTGCTTCTGAAGCTAAAATCTCCTCTGTTGTTTCACTTAAATCTGTACCATTTTCCCTCTCTACTTCCTTCTCTCTCTCTGCTTCTACTTGTTTTTCATCTGCTAACTCTGTTTCATTCTTTGCATGTGAAGATGTGTTCAAGTCTGGAGCAGACACATGTTGTGTTTCATCTTTCTCAGTGTGTATCTGATCATCACTGAAACACTCAGAGAAGTCTGTACTGCGCTGTTCTTCTGTCAGGTTCAGAGACTCCGTCTGGTTTTCGTTTGAGGTTTCTGGTGGCTCGGTCTGTCCAATCTGCTCCGTGACTTCATTCTGTTCATCGGGGTGGTTTGTGTGGACAGATAGTTCTTTGTGATGTGAATGTGCTGGTTGCTGGCCATCGCAGGACGGGCTTTGCTCTGACTGTTCTACCTTGATTTTGTCTGTGAGCTCTGGTTCCTGTCTGAGTTCAGACTGAGTTGGTGGTTCGTCTTCCTCAGAGGTTTGTTTCTTATCTAACAAAAGGTTGAGAGATGTCTGGTCAGAGGAGTCTGTCTCAGTGATTTTTTCTGTGTGTTCTAAAACTTCGCTCAACTCTGCAGGCGTTTTCTCTTTGTCTTCTTTTTCAACTGTGAAGTGTTCTGCCTGGTTTGAATGCTCTGTTTGTTGTGAGAGTTCTGTCTGGGACTCCTTTTCATGCGCCTCGTCTTCCTGTTGTGTCTGGCTAATCTGATCCCCCTCTTTGCTGGATAAGTCTCTACCAGAAGACTTCTCTGTTTCTGGAGCAGTGGCCTGTTTAAGCAGAGAGGAAGAGTCTTTATTCTGATTCTCTTTAGGCTGGTCCTTAAGATCAACAGTATTATTTTTGTGCTGTGGTTCCTGCTGCATGTAGGACTCAAGAAGCCGATCCAGAATGATCTGGAAGGAATCAACGCTGAACTCAAACTGCCGTCTCAACACGCTCACAAATTTGAGCTCCAGGTTTTTGCCGCTGTTGTTTGAGAGGGAGATGAGGCTCCAGCGGTCGTGCTCATTAAAGACCTTGACCATTTTCTGGACGTAGGCCTCCTTCATTGTCGCACTGCTGATCCGCTCCCTGTTGACCGCAGCAGGCAGGCAGTCCAGCAAGCAGCCCAGAACTGACTCCTTGATCACCTGGGAGGAGAGGAGGTCAACAACATGCCAGCTACAATTAATGATTGCAATTTTGCTATGAATAAAATGAATATTATGATGCCCTTGAGGTTAAGTTTTCTGTATAATGGAATTAAAAATATTAAAACCCGAACTATTGATTGAGCCTCATGGTTAAAAGTTCTACAATCAAATTATGTATAGAATTGCAACAGCGCTATTACCAACATGGCATCTCAAAAATAAAAACAGCAACACCCTAGAGCTTGATTTGGTGTTGCACATATAACAGAATTAATGCTTTTAATGCTAAAGATTGAACCTCATCCGCACATATTACATTAACTTGCTTCCTTTTCATACCTGGAACTCCTCCTGACTGGGCAACTCGACTCCAAAGATGATGTCCAGGTCCTTGTAGCTTGTCCCGTTGTCTCGGACGAGGACGTGACTGGCTGTGGAGCCGTTCAGACGAACATCTCTCACTGCGATTCCCTGGTTCTGCAGCCTGGCCCGCACAGCTATGATGATGTCTCGAGGACGCAGCTCCAGCGTAGGAAAGTTCCCACGGCCGTGGATCGGAACCACTTCCGACAAAACCTGATGGAGAACCTCCACCTGCTCAGTGTTCAGGCTGTGGAATCTCTGACTGGATTTGGTTTCCGACATGCTGCTGCCCTGAAGGGAGGGACGGAGCAACGACAGAGTTTATTTCGACTCCCCAACAAAATGTGCTATGTGTTTAACTCTTGCATTCTCTCTGTCTCACACACACATACACACACACTTAGCACTCACTCACGCTCACATGCACACTCCCTGCCAGTCTGCTGTCTGCAAGTCACAGCTTGGCTGACAGCTTTTCCACAATGTTAATGTAACTGCTGTGTTGACAAGCTGACACATGGAGCGATCAACATAGATGGGCTTTGCATAAATATTCTTCCACTGCTCAACCAGATCACAACAAATTAGGAGAGGTTGTTTGACTGGAATCGCAGAATCTGAAACGCATTATAGTGTTTACCACCCAGGGTTTTTATCACAACAATCAGTCTCTTATTTACACTCCATCTCAGTCAGATACAATATGTCAGTTATTTTAAAAGTATTATTATTAAAAGTAATAATAAAAAGGTAATTTAATCTCAAATTCTGTGTAAGATAATAATAATAATAATAATAATAATAATAATAATAAAGATAATAAATAATAAATAATAAATAATAAATAATAATACAATAGTAAAATATATTTTAAATAAAAATAGTAATAATAATAATAATAATAATAATAAAATAATTAAAAAAAATACAATAGTAAAACATGTTTTAACTAATAATAACAATGATAATCAGAATAATAATAACAACAATAGTTATAGTAGTAATAATGACATGTAAAGGCAGACTAAATCTTTTGTTTATTGATTGTTTCCACCAGAGGAGCAAGGGTTAAGCTGAATGAGTCATCACCAGCAGACTGCATTAATCACACCAACGTCACTAATTAAAGACACACATCTGTTTTGTGTCCGTGTGTGCAGCATGTGTATACATTATAAACAATGACTCCCACACATACACACATGTGAGTGCACACAAGCTTTTATATAACCCTTTTGTAAACTGTAGCACAAATTGGAACAAAGTGGGATTTAATATCAGCCAATTATCTTTGTTTGGCTTTCACATGTGTAATCCTCCTGGCAGTTCGGCGCGCATCCTCTGCATCCAGACTCCGTCAGTCAGTCTCTACAAACTGGACATATTTTTCCAATAAACCGCGCAACATTTGCCTAACAAAGTCAGTCAGAGGAGTCTCTGTTTTGTGATTGAGTGAGTGATTGTGGGTGCGCATCAAAGTGTTTCAGGGAGTGAGTGCTTGGGTTTGAGTGTGCAACTGTGGCTTATAGCAGCCCATTATGATCTTTTGTTTGCTTTAATCAATAGATGTCACTCAGTGTTGCAGCTGAATGCTACTGATTGCTATGATTTGTCAATACTAGCAGGGTAAACATTGGGATACTAATGAGCAGTAATGGGATGCTTTCTGGTAGCAGTTTGCCAGACACCAGAGGGCTACAGTCTGTAGCAACCACAAACAATCTATTATAGAGTGTTTGTAAATCTAATTCATGTTGCACACATTTCAACAAACAATAAAAAGGACAGCACTTTACTTCATAGCATCTGGAGAGCCACAAATGGCAACCCCTCTGCTCATTCATGAAGAAATGAGGGTGCTTACCAGAAGACAAAGAAACTGAACCTCAGAACACAACGATCATGAAATTAAAAATAAATAAATAAATAAACTGCTGCGAATGAAACATCTGTCTAAGCCCCGCTTCAGCGAGACAAACTGCAAGACGCACAGAAGTAATATTCATCCAGAGGCGACAAACACAGTTTCCAGATGTTGACAGAGATCATATAAACAATGGAACAATGTGTTGAGGAGGCAGAGAGGCACTGCGGGACTGTTTCCCAGCTAGCCCCTGTATCTCCCCCTCCCCTTTCGCACTCTTCTGCAAACTTGCAGTCTGAGTGACTCATCCAGGCGTATCGGCTCAGCTCGCACATAATCTATGGCCATTTAACACCCGACAAAACGGAGGGTCTCATACAAGCGAACACAAACACAAACAATCATGCTCTGTAAACGTAGGGTGTCATCTTCGGTATGAATTCTATACATTAGTAAGGGCGGGTAATTCTGTCACGTGGATAGAAATCTCGAGTAGCCCCGTGTCTCAGACTTTTTTAAATTAGGCTATACAGTGATATTATGAATATACCTGAATGTTATTTCTTTTAGTTGACCCTCTCCATTCACTTAAACACATGTTATCACATAAACTACAGTTAAAATGGGAATCGCAAGAGATTTGCACAAATATCTGTCAAATGTAGGATGGTTAAAATGTCACTGCTCAACTTTCCCTGACAACACTTTTTCTAAGAAACAGTTAAAGTTGTTTCCTCATACACTGGATGTTATAGTTGTACCTTCACTACCTAAAAGATAGACTGGACCTGATCCAGAGCCCTGCTGAATGTGTCTCTGCCCCGCCGCTCTTCACTCTGATCATCTAATCACGCACTTACTTACTCCTGAGATACCAGGTGAGGGTAATTAACCGCAATTAAGTGCCTGGCAGGATAAAGGGCAGATGCACACTTCTGAGTGCCAGGATTAAAAAAAAATAATAATAAATGAAAACCCCACATTAAATACAGGTTTGTATGCTCCATTCAACCAAGAGGGAAAGAAAAAGAAAAGAAAAAAGTGAATGATATAACTTTACAGAGCTGGAGGGTCTTACCTGTTGCTGTGGCATTTGAGGGAGCGACCGGCTCCTGTAGAAATGAACCTCGAGGAGTATCCACCGAGCTTCAGGTCCGGGGAGTGTGCGTCTCTTCTTCTTCTACGTGGGTTTGTTTTGCTTCTCAAGTCCCTACCCGCCCCGGCGAGGCTCGCTGCTGATGCTGCTCTGTCCCTTATGAGGCATGTGGGGCTCGAGTCTGTGCGCGAGTTCATCCGGGCGCTGTCCAGGAGCTCGCGTGGTGCTGAAAACGAAGACTGAAACGAGTCCTCGCGCTCTTGTTTTCTCCTCCGGCCGCCCGGAGCGTAACGCAGTTTCCATAGCGACCTGCCGTCATTCAGTTATGACTGGGGAGTGTGCGTGTGTGCGTGCGTGCGTGTGTATGTGTGTGTGTGTGGCAGTCTACGGTGACAACAGTGTGTTCGTTTGTGTCGTGTCGGTGGGTTAACAGGTGCAACATAATGCTAATGTGTGCCTGCACTTGTGTTCGACTTGAAAATAAAAGTTTACGAGCTGAATTGTAAAAATAAAAATAAAGGTAAAGTGGGAACCTTAGCTGAAGGATGTAGCCTACATTGTAGGCATACTTCCCGAATGAATGGATGAATAAACTAAAGCTCGTTGGATAAAGAAAAAAAAGTTTAGTATGCCTGCACTGGTGTGTTAAAAGGGGATTTTAAGCCATGAGTTCTATGTTTGGGTTAAGCAGCTATCTTAAACCTCGAGGAGTCAACCGCGGAGGACCCTGCAAACACCCGGCTGAACGTGTTGGTTACAAGATATAGGCTACAAGATATATATATATGAACCACTTCTCATCCGCTTCTAATGCATCATTATATTATATCTCATACGGAGTCCATACAGACTATCAGCAGATACAGTATGAGTCATCCATGTTGCTCCCTCCCCCTGACCCAGCCGTTAATCCCCCCCACCCCCCAGCCACCGTCGGCTGGCCGGTGCACGCACACACCGGAATCCTTTTTTTCTCCCTCTCCCCAGAAAACCGATAATCCTGTTTCTCCTCGTTTTGCATGTCCTCGCTGTCTAGCTGTTCCATCTTTTAAATACCGACTAGCCCGTCCAGACTAGCCTCCCATTCTCTATACAAAAAGAATCGTTTACAGATGTTACACACACACGCGTTGATGCACCGGAAATAAAGTGACAGAAACATGAATGAAAGCGTTAAAGGCAAACAGCGAGCGGCTCAGTAGAAAAGGTCAATTTACCCCCTCGCCAAAAAAGCACAAATGACGTCATTAGACGTGTACCACAACCTACCGATACCGGGTACAAACTATTTTTAGCCTGGATGGAACTTGTCTGCTTTGGACACGCGTGCCCGTCCACTCCTCGAACAGTCGTGACGTAGGAGGCGCGAGCACGCCATGCAAAAATCGTGACGGTGGGACGAAGATGAAAGTGGACAGAAGTAGCTGATGTAGTCAGGGATCAAGAGATGTCAAGATAGCTAATAAGTGAGGTATGACCACATATGTATGGGAGATCCGGAGGATCGATGTGTTCATCCAGTAAGGATGAGAAAATCATACCGCACATTTGTCTAAAATGTGTTATATATTTATTATTTGTTATTATTTTATAAGCCCATAGATCTATAGGTATATAGGTAGAACAAAAAAACAACAACAATTACAAAACAACTTATGAAGCGAAAATTTGTGAAATCAGTGCAGTTTCAACATCCCTGTGCTGCGCATGCGTCATGTCAGAACAGCCTAATTTTCACAATTTAGCCTTTTACAAAGACGTTACCCACAGGATAAGTAACCTAAGCTCCCACGAAGGAAAATACATTCTTTTTGTAATCTTGACAGAGTCGTGTGACTCCAATATGAGGGTAAAATATGCTTAACCGCTTTTCAAGCGAATGCGGAAGTACGCATAAGTGAGTCCTCTCGCCTCGTCACAGCGACGAACGTGCGCTAGCTCGAAAAAAAATCAAAACAAACACTAGTGTGAGGCTGGATGCTTCTGTGTAGCTGTGTGAAAGGAGACTGGGATTTATTTTGTCTCAGACAGAGACCTTTGTCATGTCGAATATGGAGAGTATCCTTCATTGTGTTGTCTAACATGTAGTACATAAGTGTAGACCTAGCAGCAGCAGTAGCTGGTCAAATGTAAGCTCAATTTAGTAGCTAGTCCTGACAGCTTTAGCTTTAACTTCTGCCCAGTCATTCAACCGATGGAGGAAAACGATACTCAGCTAGCTAGCTGTGCTAGCGAATTTCATCACTCTTTCCTTCCATTTTCCCTTTGTTATTGAACAATATTTGTCATATTTACAATATTTTGCGGTGCGTTAGCGCTGTCCCTATGGGTACTTCAGTTTATACTCGGTATATATATTATAATGCCAATGTAGAACTATTCCTGAAATAAGCCATCCCTTGACTGGCCATACAGAACACTTGTTCAACCTCAAGTTTGCTGCCAAGGAACTACATCGCAACTCCAAGAAATGTGACAAAGAAGAAAAGGCAGAGAAGAATAAAGTGAAGCAGGTTGGCTTGTTGCATTGAGAATATTCAAGAGACTGGGATTTAGGAAAAGGCTGGGTTATAGTGCAGCTATAGTCTGTACGTCTCTTTCATTTGTTCCTCAGGCTGTCCAGAAGGGCAATATGGAGGCAGCCAGGATCCATGCAGAGAATGCCATCCGTCAGAAGCATCAGTCCATTAACTTCTTGAGGATGAGTGCACGTGTGGATGCTGTGGCCTCCAGGGTCCAGACCGCTGTCACCATGAACCAGGTCAGGACTGCAGGTCTTGCTCTCTGGTGCTAGGTAAAGCAAGTAGGACAACCAGAGACAAACATGCCAAACATAATACTGACCTGCAGACACACATCTATTTTTCAAGATTACCCTCTTTTAACATATTTTTATTGTTAGTTTTTTCTTTGGTATTTTAGGGGCATTTTCTGCCTAACTTAGATTTTAACAGTAGAAAGAGATGAACAGAATTGAGGGTGAGATGCGTCATCTTGCAACATCTTAACCCCTCAGCCATAGAGGCACCCCGCTGTCGTAATTTCCACGAAACAGCAGACCCAGTAGCCATCGCTATATTAGCCTAACCTCTTCCCTCCTTCTTGGAAAATATCTTTAGAATGATGGCCTGCTAAGGCCCTCACAATACCATAATGTTTTAACTTTGATACGGTACTGATATAAAACAAACAATGCTTGATAACTCATTTAATACCATGGCATAAAGAAAAATAGCCCTGGGCCCACAAAATAGGATACATTTAAAATGGGTTTATTTAGTAGTTTACAGCCTGCAAACAGGTTGCTGGAACAAAGCAAGTCACCAAACATAGCAAACACATTCGTAATTATATATGCAGTCCTTGTTCAAAATCTGATTGTAGATCTGTTTTTTCTCTAGTTTCAGTACCATTGAATTGCGGATATCATATTTTAAACATGTGGTATCAAAAGGAATCCAAGTTTTGACACTTTTGATAACCTAACCCCTGCTGTATTCACTGACAAAGATATAGAACGCTTTTACCAGATTGTAGTTATTCTGGTATAAATGTGGTAGATATGGGTATGTATGTTTACCAGACATTTCACTGTGCATGTAGTTTTCAAAGTGTACATGTTTTACACTTTTAAAATGTCTTATTTCAGAATGTGAAAAGCTGCAGAGTGTCACCATATCAGGGTAAAAAAAAAAGGGAAAAAAAGGCAAAGTAGTCTCTGGGTAAGAGCCACTCAGTCAAAAGTCCCACATAAAGGCGAGGGAGGGAGTGAGAGGGAGCAAAAAAGACTAGCAGACAAGCAAACAAAAAGCTGCCAATTACGTAGTGTCATTATATGTGCTTCAGACTTAGGCTTTTAGCTTGTCGCTCTTATGAGAGTAACAGCCTCTTTAAATTGCTTTAATTCAGGTTCACGGAAGGAAAGGCATTATTTAATGGAATAGAAAATAATAGTGTCTATAGAAATGGAAGCACAGTGTAAGGCGGTATTGCTGAAAAACACCTCTTAGAGCTTCTGTGTGTTATAATGCTGCTGCCTGTCTCATAAAACATTAACACAATAGTGTTAATAATAAACCCCTTTATTCCAATTTAGTCAACTATTTGTAGGTTGGTCTTAACAAGATTAATTCTCAGCGAATGTCATCCTTTAAATATAAGTAATGAGAGGTACTCATGACAAAGTGTTCAGTTAAAAAGGTGAAAGTGACACCTAGTGGAAGAATCAGGATACAACACTTTAGGTTTTGGAGCTATCTCCCTGTCTGACTCTAACTACACTGATCCTGTTTTGAATCACAAATAATAACACCAGCACAAGAATCAGAGGGCTACGGCGGCTTCAGCACATTATTTGGTGTGTTTTTTGTCCAGGTATCTAAATCCATGTCTGGAGTGGTCAAGTCTATGGATGCTACGCTAAAAAGCATGAACTTGGAAAAGGTAAAAAGCTGACATGAATCCAGACAGACTAACAAAACCAAGCAGAACATGAATTAGTAAGATTTCTGCAATGCTGTTATCTATGTCTTTCTCTACAGATCTCTGCATTAATGGACAAGTTTGAGAACCAATTTGAAACTCTTGACGTGCAGACGGCTCAGATGGAAGACACAATGAGCAGCACCACCACTCTGACAACACCTCAGGTAATAAGTGCTCTCGTCTTACAACCAGGGGAAACTATGCTCCCGTGGTCATATATGTAGGCAGCATTAAAGGTGCAATATGTAAGAATTTTTGTTTAAAACATTATCAACGTTATTGACGTGTGAATGCTAAACAGCTAGCACCTAGCCACTTTGTGTCTTTGGCTTTTAACATTTATTTATAAAAGGAGATCTGGCAGAGCAGAGGCGCTGTTTTAAAAACCTGCGAGCTAACAGCACCTACAGTAACCCTCCCCCACCTACAGTAAGAGTTTGAGTTCAACAGAACCGGTTCTTTCATATTGCAGCTTTAACCTGAGCAAGAACTCAACCATTTAATCCTCTAAGCGCTTAATTTTTAAATTATTATGTGCTTGGTCCCTAGAATGAAGTGGATATGCTGTTGCATGAGATGGCTGATGAGGCAGGGTGAGTATGGCCTATATCTTTAAACCGTTTGAAAACTTAAACAGCAAAAATAAAAGCATCGACGAAGGCTTTATAAATTAATAAATGCTGCGAATTAATAACATACGTCTACTTAGACACATTAACCTTCAGTAAGTAAGACACACAGAATAATTTGTACTAAAAGCTTTATTTAAATGACTTTCATGAAAATAATTATGGAACAAACCTCTTTCACTGTTTATACAAAAAGGCAATTAAGTTGAATTCAACCATTTTAAAGACGCTGTCTTTTTGTGGTCAGAGTGAATTTAATAATCCCCCTTTAGTCGTTTCTCTGTAAGAGTGAAGCAACCAAGAAGAAACTATAACAAAACTGTTCCTGTGTGTTTTTTTTATTTTTATTTTTTATAGGTTGGATCTTAACCTGGAGCTCCCTCCAGGCCAGTCTTCCGCACTGGCTTCATCTGTTGCATCATCAGAGCAGGTAACTCATCCACTCGTATCATTATGCTGTCACTATTTTTGGTGTTTTACTTCCCAGAAAAAGAATTCACACACTATCCTCATTGCCTTTTGGCAGTCTCATTGGTACACATCAACTTGTGTCACCCACATGGAAAGTTAAAGTGATACACCTGTACGGTCGAGGACATTTAATGTTTGGAACAGCGGCTGTGGTCAGCTGGAGTCACGCATGGTGTGTATCGACGAGTTTCCGTAACGAACAAAAAATATTTAAATATCCACAGAAACTCATGAGAACACTCGTGCAGCTCAGTGTATCTCTCCACTGTGCCCCACTTATTCAAAACAATCACAGTTTCAAAAATGGCTCAGACACGCTGTGGAGCGTCACTGAGATTGATACAGCTCCACTGCGCAGTATTTTTAGCCTTTTTTTTACCTGAACAATGACTGTTTAGAACGTTGAGATCATGCAGATCGACAGCGGTAAGGTGGATTACGTGGCAGGAAGTGTTCGAGCTGTTCTTGAAGATGTTTTGATATGTTTTCCATTATGACAACTCACCAGTGGAATGCATTGTAACCAACGTAATTCAAGCCGACCACAGCCGCTGGTTTCAAAGGACGTGACTACAAACGTTTTGCTTTCAGCTCCCGAGGCTGCAGGGATTGATTGACAATCTTTACTGTAAATACCAATACACCAACTGCCTCATTTATGAATGTTTTCATTTCTGATTTGAGGTGCAATCTGAACCGAAAAAAGGGGTTTCTATGTTTTGCAAGCTCCTAGCAACTAGTTCTTAAGTAGTACTGTTTTAAAATTGAAACACTTGAAGAGGAAAATATTTGTCTCAAAATTCTGGACTGCCTGATCTGTTTCTAAGCACAGCAGTCTTTGGCTTGATCTTAGCTGGTGGCTCGCCGTCTCACCTTACTGTGCCTGTTTTGTATCGTTATCAGGATGAGCTCTCTCAGAGGCTGTCCAGACTGCGAGGCCAGGTCTCATAATGAGGCAGAGAAATGACGAGATCAGGAGGAGGGAGAAGAGCGGGAGAGGAAAGAAGAGACAGGAGGAAAAAAATGTGCCACGTGCCTGCGAGCTCTGTGCCCTCCTCCTGTGTTCCTGGTTTGTTCTTTAGTGAGAATTGAAGGAGAGGAAAGACATTTAAATCACATCCTGGGTCTAACTGTTTCACGTGCAGTCCTTCTGTGTTAGTGTTCAATTGTGCACTCACATTTAACATATATTCAAATTATTTATTAGCTGGGAACAAGACACATGCGCAGATTTATTGCAGATATTAACCGAAGACATGCTGCTCTTAAAAACTCACAACTTTCACACACATGAAAGTCTTGCGTGTTATTGACATGGTGTTTCAGCTACTCAAGAACAAACTTACTGGAGTAATGTCAAAAATTGGGCGAGGATATCAGGCAAATTAATTTTTCAATGACTTGTGGAATGTTCACATCCTACCTGAGGAGGCAGCTGTTACTCATGTTGGAGGCGATATAAGATACTTCTATTCAAAGGTCTGAACTGAAATGTAGTGAATATTTATTTCAGCATACTTTAGCAGCATTTTTGAGCTTGTTTTAATTCATTAGTTTTGCTTAGTTTTGCTGTTAACTTAATCTTAAAAGAGGAAAAAAAGGAAAGCAAGTCTGCAGATTCTGTTTGGAGACACTACTGCGCTGGAATATTTCTTTTATTTTAAGGTGGCACACCTTGTTCCTGAAAGGCATTTTCTAAGCAAATTGTAAAACAAAACTAACAAAAAAAAACACTATGATGTGCTGTTCAATGGTTAAAATACCTCACTCCAATATATACTGTGTATAAAATGCAAAGAGTAATATATTTATGTATTTATTTATGTACTGACTGGCTGAGTCCTGCTAAGAGCATTCTGTTGTGCATGACTGAGTATGTGGAGCGACTTCTCGTACTGATGCTTTGTCCATTCATGTTTAGTTCTGCAACTTAACATTTTTATATTTTACCCCCAAAAACACGGCTCATAATGAATGTTTGCCTTTTGGGGAAAGCTGGAATATTTTTAATTTTCTGCATGTAGCAGTAACCACCATGGTGGCTCACCACACACTTATATGCAAAAATTAAAATGGTTTTTAACATGTTCTACTTGTCATAATTTCGGGTCAGCTTATTGCTGTGTTTTGGGTAAAGAATGCATCCCTGCATACCTCTGTGTCCCTCCTTTTTCCATCGTACCCCTCCTCTCTCTCTCCTCCAACAGGGAACAGATGAGAGGTCAAAGGTGTCACCTGTAGAGGAAGCGGCCTTCTGCCGTTCGCATGCCAGTGACTCATTACACGCACACACACACACATACACACACAATTCACCATATTCCAGGGGGAAGGAAAGACTCAGCTGGGAGCCATTACAGGTGCTGTCCAGGCACACACACGTATCTATACATGAACATACGCGCAGACCCGTGGCTGATGGGAGTCTTCCAGAGTGACACCCAGCCACCTCTGACCCTTTTTGTGTCTTTCCTAATCATCATCAGCACACACTTAACTACATTCACAATCATCATCAGTGCCCCCAGACTGACGCAAGGCTCTATTTTGCCTATTAGGCACATACTTGTTCAAGTACTCAGACGTTAGAGTTATCCAAAGAACACTGACCCCAGTGATCCCACAGCTGTCAGTCATTTCTTCCAGGAGTCAGATCACCTGAAATTAAAATTCCACGTCCGTCTGCTGTCAGAGCCACACAGTCTGTTTGGTGAGTTTTGTTTGCATTCTATTTTTAACCATCAGTGCTCATCTCTTGGAGTATGATTAAAGCTGGGAGTTCCTTTCATGGCC
This sequence comes from Diplodus sargus, assembly GCA_903131615.1. Taxonomy (NCBI): domain Eukaryota; kingdom Metazoa; phylum Chordata; class Actinopteri; order Spariformes; family Sparidae; genus Diplodus; species Diplodus sargus. The sequence continues at coordinate 5,202,921 of CAEMYA010000205.1, forward strand.
TGTCTTTCTTTGTGACTTGTGCATCTCAACACATGTGTTGGGATGCTTCTTCCAGATGTGCTGCAGACAGCTCCTGTATTATCAGTGCTCTGGGGTGCAGGGGGCGGGACTTGTGTTTGTACGAGTGTGTGTCAGGTGTTGATACCCAGTGGCTTTCTTCCACACTCCTGGAGGAGTGGTAGTTGCTGACAGGCAGGGATCCGGTGGGCCTGTGGTCCTGTCCTGGCTGACCTGTCTGCCTCTGCATGGGGGGGGGAGAGCTGGCGAGAGCCACACACACTCTGGCTCTGTGAAGTAGCTCTAATTACAGCAATGGGGATCGGTTTGACTTACGTGACTTACGTGACTCACTGACTAGATATGAACAGTCCAAACAGTTTGTCATGAGCTGGGATGAGACAGGAAAAGATCCTGTACATGTTGCTGAACAGCAGTGTTTTATCTCCACAACTACCATTCCAGAACTGAAGAACTTCTCAGCCCTATTTCTAATTGGAAAATCATCCGCTGGCAAAACCAAACTTAACATAACTCTACTTAACACACAAGACAAAGATGAACTATTTCACACTAAAGTTTAATTTCAGTTCCATGGACAGAAAATTCTGTGTGGACGCGATCACAAGCCATGCAGTGCATCTTAATGATGCGTCCACGTACAGGTACATATCTTTCAACACATGCAGTTAGTATTACCGATTATTTCCCATCATTAAACTTCCTTGTTTTATCAGGTCTGATTACTTTTTTGAAATGTAAATATTGAATGAATATATGTTAAAATGTTATGGTTGTGTCAAAATTAATGGCAAAATTTAAAATTAAAAGCTTTAATGTATTCATAGTAAATGACCTCTTGTGGCCCACATCCAATACCTTTCATGGTCTGCCAGTGAGCCTCGGCCCACAGAATTACTGCTCCAGTTTATAATTTAATGTGAAAACATTCTGAAGTTGGGGAGGCTGTAGCTCAGGGGGTAGACCAGGTCGGCCAGTAATCGAGAGGTTGCTGGTTCAAATCCCAGCTCCGGGCTGAGCTGCATGTCAAAGTGTCCTTGAGCAAAATACTGAACCCCAAATTGCTCCTGATTGGCACCTTGCATTGCAGCCTCTGCCATCAGTGAGGGCCCTGCAATGAGCTGGCGGCTTGTCCGGGGAGTACCCTGCCCTCACTCAGAGACAGCTGGGATTGTCGCCAGCAAAAAATCCCATGCGACCCCACAAAAAGGATAAAGCAGTTATAGACGATGGATGGATGAACATTCTGAAGTTCCAGCTTCTTACAAAAGAGGATTTGCTTTTTCTTTTATCATATCATGTAGACTGTATATCCTCTTCCAAGATTTGGACCTAAAAAAAAAAAATACAACTTCCAAATTGTTTTGACATACATTAGATGTTTATGACACTTGACACTTGACACTGTGAAGTAAAAATTCTTCTTGAAATATTTAACATGTACCTCTGATATGATTTCTATTTTTCAGAATCTGAACAGCCGACCCACCATTAAGATTCAGTTCTGTTCCCCAACCAAGGGGAAACGTTTAGGCTCCCCTGGACTACATGATCAATTCAGTTAATCAAACAAATTAAATATTTACCAATGATGAAAATAATCCTTAGTTGCAGCTGTACTTGTATTTAAATGGAAAAAAAAAATCCCCTATAATTAGTAACATATCACACATTACTTTTCAGGAAATTTAAGAGATAAATCCATCGAGTTTATTCAAATCTCTGCAGCATTTTTACAGTTTATGTGTTATGTGAACAAGGCATTTATTAAGTTAATATTATACCAAGTAAGATCCACTTAAAAATACGTTAAAAATGTATATGTTTCTTGCTTGTAATAGGTAAAAAATAGGAAGAAGTGAAAACTTTATATCTGACTGAGTGGCTCTCTAAGTGACTTATATAAATTAATTTGAACATTGACTTGAGAATTAATTTTGAGGTAATTATCATGGAAATTTGAGGGTAATTTGAAATAAATTATTATAGATATGTTGCCTGTAATTTACCACCAATTTACCGTTGAAATTCTGGACCTGTTAAATGAAGTGTTACTGATATGCTCAAGAGAAATTAGACATACAGTCACGGCCTTCAGTTCCAATGATTTCTACAGCTCTCATTTCTCTGTGATGGAATGAGAGGAACACAAACTACTTTGTCACCAAAAAAAAATAAAATAAAAAAAAATAAAAATGTTATGTTCAGCAATTAATTTATATAGATCTTCTGAAAATGTGACCAAATCTGCTGGCTTAAAAATATACAAACAGTTATCCTAATATTTGGTTAAATGTCTCTTGGCCATTTTCACCTCAATTCTGTGCTTTTGATATCCGTCCACAAGCTTCTGGCAGGCCTCCGGCTGAATTTGGCGTCCTGGCACGGGCCGTGATCTTCATGGGGTTCAAGTCAGGACTTGGGAACACCATTCCAAAACCTCAATTTAGCCTGATTCAGCCGTTCCTTTACCACTTCTGATGTGTGTTTGGGATCACGGCCCTGTCGAAACACCCAATAGCACCCACGACCCAATCTTCTGGCTGATGACTTTCAGTTTTCCAGAAGAATTTGGAGATAATCCTCCTTCATTATTCCATTTAGTTTCTTTCGAGCAGCAGATCCACTGGCAGCAAAACAGCCCCACAGCATAATACTACCAGCTCCATGCCTGACAGTAGGTCTGGTGTTCTTGGGGTTAAAGGCCTCACCTTCTCTCCTCCAGACATATTGCTGCTTATTGAGGTCAAACAAATCAATTTTTGTTTCAGGTCGCCACAGAGTTTTCCTCCAGAAGGTTTTTTCTTTGTCCATATGATCAGCAGCAAACTACAGTCTGGCTTTAAGGTGCCAGTTCTACACTGACACCTGTATTCCAAAAGCATCTAATTCATTTGCAGACTTGCTTTTTGGTGGTTTTGGTTGACTCTTGACCATCCTGACTATAGTTTCTCTCAGCAGCAGGTGATGGTTTGTGTTTTCTTCCCGATCGTGGCAGTAACACAACTGTGCTGTGAACCTTATACTTACAAACAGCTGTTTGTACAGTTGATCTTTGGACCTGCAACTGTTTTGAAATGGCTCCAAGTGGCTATATTGACTTGTTCAAATCAATAATTAGCTCTTTCAGATCAGTGCTGACTTTCCCACTGTAGTGCAATAAACCGAATTATGAAAGTTCACACAACTTTCTACAAACCACCAAAATTGATTGTTCATGTTACTATATGTATATTTTTTGAGGCGGCAGATTTGATCACATTTTCAGTGGACCTAAAATGAATCATTAACTGAATCAAACCTCATGAACGTTTTCTGTGACAACTTAGTCTGTGTTGCTCTCATTCCATCACAGAAAAATGAGAGCTGTGGAAAATCACCAGAACTGAAGACTGCCATGATGAACATTTTCTTTACAATGTAACCTTTTGACCGTTAATGTGAATTTTTTTTACAGTTTGCTTTGTGGTTTACATTTACGGTTATTCTATGGTCACAATTCCACCACTTTCTGTTCCAGCGTATCGTCAGTGGTGAGCGTAGACAGTCAAGAGACTCGTCGTCTATTTGAGGTGGAGTTGGAAGAATTTCATTCAATAAAGTAGCGCAGGCTCTTTTTTTTCTCTCCCTCTTTTTTCCTCTCCCTGTCTTCTCTTTCCTCCTCAGCCTCCCTCCTCGTATAATATTCTATTACTACGTGTGAAGGGTCAGGTCAAACACAGGAAGCCGAGCTGATTGGTTCTACTCGGATATCGACGGGCATGTGTGACCAATCGCTGCTGCCCAGGGCTCTCCTCAGCCTCCATCTGCTGCTGCTGCCGCCGCTGCTGCTGCTGATAAGTGTGTGTCTAATCGTTCCAGCTCAAGGCTCTCCCCAGTTTCCACTCACCTCTTGACCATTGCTTCCTGTCAGATGTGTTAACGCTGCTTTTAATCAGTTTTACTGTCTCGTGCACACACACACACACACACACACACACACACACACTGACACAGCTGGCCCTATCCATCCCTGCTCTGAGGAGCACGCTTCATTAAGATTTCACCTCGCCCCATCACCCACCCTGATATCTCTTACAGTCAAACAACCCGTGAACATGAACATGTAGCCCTGTCTTGTATTCTTTATTGAGGCTGTCGGCCGAGTCTTTGTGTCTACACACATGAATGCGGTGTGGAATCTTTGCTACGCTTCATTATGATGTTATAGTTAATCATCTCACATTGGCAACTGCTTCCTCAGACTAAATCAAACACAAAAGGAGCTCTCGTTTACTCCATGTGCCTCAGAAGTGTAAAACACTTCGTGCGTCTCCTTCTCCTCCCGGTTCGACTCTCTGGAGGGCGCTGCTATCTCAGGCTGTCTCAATAAACAGTCAGGTGGATTTTCATAAGATTTATGTGAATCTTAATCTTACTGTTTTCTCTCAGTAAAGAGACAAAACACATAATAACCTTAAGTGAAGTTAAGTAAAGTCATGTTGAGCATTCTGTGTAGAAAACAAAGTATTGGACAAATTGAAAACTTATTTGTCCAATACTTTTCTACACAGAATGCTTAACGTAACTTCACTTCACTTCACGTCACTTAACTTTATTATATGTTTTGTCTCTTTATTGACAAATTTGACCACACTGAAATACCTGTGCGGGGAGAGAAAGTCTGTAACCATAACTGTACAATAGCGTACAAAAAGAACAGTCACCCCGCGTGAAGTTTTGCATTTTAGGGCAGGTGACAATCTGCGTTAAGTTGCATTACCACCGCCTATTATAACAAAATGAGAAGGGAAAGAAACAAAAATGATTTGAGAGACGATGAATCAGTTACACATTATATTATCGTATGTGCGTTATTAATAAGATATCAGTATTTCCTTTTAAAAAATCACGGTTATTCGTCTATTTTCAATATCAATTCATATCAAGTCAAAAAGTAAAAATGGAGAAAGTTCTTGAAGTGCTTTGAGACTCCCAAATCCTAGCCCACACAGCAGTGTGTGTACTGTATGTAGGTTATGTTCTTATGATCAACAAATAAAATTTATTTATTTGCCATCGCGAAAAAACTGAAGAAATAATATGCTTGTTTACTTCCCAACACTCAGCAGGCTCTGGCATGGCAGTAGATCCTTGTTCATGTCTTGCATGGTTCTGTGTTTTTGTTGTGAGTATTCAAAACAATAAATCTTTATTCTTTTACCATGTAAAATCTGTTTTATTTGTCTTAAAAAGTACACTGGTTGAAGTGCAATGTAACTAGAAAAAAAATCTAAGTTAAATCACTTTTGGTTTGATTTTCTCACTTTTATTTTTTCATGTAAGTTTCTATCATGAAAAGTACTACATAAATGAAATCCATCTCCAAAATGTATTTTCTAGTTTAACGTACGACCTTTCAGCCATTATTTCAGATGTAACATAACTACAGTGTGTCTTACTATACTGGATGTGTGAACGGACTGTGGGTTAGTGAAGTTGAAGGGTTAATAAGGTGTCCCTCACTAGTTGTTGACAACATGACTGTCTCCTGAAAATGATGAGATAATGAGAGAAACAGGAAGAGAGGAGCTCTATTAGTAGGATATATACCTGTGGAATTACATTATTATTTTACCAGTGGACTGCTGGGAGTTTGTGTGCATGTGTGTGTGTGTGTGTGTGTGTGTGTGTGTGTGTGTGTGTGTGTGTGTGTGTGTGTGATGCATATGGTAAAACACTCTGCAGGTCTGCTGTTAGTCACACTCCCGCGTCTCAAATTGAATTAGCGTTGACAGCACACAGCGCTAGCCGCGTGTATGTGTGTGTGCACTGGGGGCACTAGCGGTTGGCAAGCTGTCCGTGTGTGTGTGTGTGTGTGAAACAGAAGAGAAAGAGGGCCTTCCCTCCCTGAAATCAATTAAGCGAGTATAGGTTTGTAGTTGTGGGGGTGAGGGGGGCACATCCTGTAGAGGGCAGCCCAGACAGACAGCACCATCTGGGGCAGCAGGCGGGTCGACCCTGGCTCGGAACATGAAAGAAGCGGGGCAGGGACAAGAGGAGAGGAGAGTACAGGCCAGCGTTAAATCACTCTTTTCTCTCCGCCCCGTACCCTCACCCCAGCCCCCCGTCTGCCATCCGATACATCAGCCACGGAGCATCATTCTCACTCAATCACTCTCCATCTCTTTCCTTATTCTCCCACTCTGTGCTGTATCTGTCCAAGGAGTGATAACCTGTCATACACAGGAAGCAAAAAGAGGTAAGAACGATCTATCCCTCTGTCAGAGATAGGGGCAAAGAGGAAAAGAATATCTCACATCTCTTGTTCCATAAGGGTTGATTTATAGGTCCATATTAACTTAAACCAATGCCAGAGAGTGCCCCTCTCTCTCTCTCTCTCTCTCTCTCTCTCTCTCTCTCTCTCTCTCTCTCTCTCTCTCTC
>CAEMYA010000205.1:5229403-5239474 GCA_903131615.1 Diplodus sargus
GGGGGGAAGAAGAGCGAAAACGTCGGAGAGAAAAAAAAAAGGAGAAAGAGTTGAAAAAAGAAAAGCTGGCAGAACCACAAAAGCTTTTAAGACAACATGTGAAAAATGTGCAGTTCTTTAACAGTTAGCTTGTCATTTTTATTTGCCTCTTCAGATGGTGGCAGCGGTTGTCTTTCAGGCGGTGCCAGCTGGGATTGGCTGCTGGCTAGAAGGCGCAGGCCTGGCCCCGGGTAGCACTCTTATTATCATCACCACACACTGTAATTCACATGTCAATCACGGCCCGGAGCAGTGCAGGGTTGAGAGGAGAGGGGCTGGTTAGAAGGGGCCGCCGACTAGGGTGATGGGCCGGGCGGGGCGGGGGCTACGCGCTGAATACTTCCAGCAGGCCCTAATCGGACCTTTCATCCCTCATCTCTGCAAAACGAGCCTGGATAGGGGTATGATTGGTTATACAGGGCTGGCCTGAACTGAAGAGGGAGGCTGTGCTGGACTGGCTGCTGTAAGGATCCGAGTGACCTCTGATGGAAGGTTAAACTGTCAAACCTTAGCCAGTCCGTCCTGGCTCGAGTTAGACTCTCGCTGGGGTTGACAGGATGATGAACAGGGCAAAGAATGAGAATAGAGGAAACAGTGTTAATGTAGCAAGAATTCAGCGTTTGAAAGCTTGAAAACAGCGACAGAGATGAAAATGTCTGTGAAGGCTGGAGAGCTGTTGGTCGAGGCAAAGAAACTGTGTCCACTAGAAACGTTTTGGATTGATTGATTGATGGTTGATTTTGCTTGAGATGTTTCTTTTTTACTGTGTGATCACCATTCCAATTTAAATTCAAATTTAGCTAATTAAACATTTTTTTTGTTTTTAAGTGTAATTTGTGGAATAATGCCAGAATTCGAAAGGGAGCTCCAAAAATCATATGGGGCAGCGTATCACCAGGTATATGCTAGCTGTCCATGGCAGTAACTTGCAAACATAAGCTAATTAGCTCACAGCTCGGTTAGCCGAGGAGCCAGCAGGCCTTGAGTTTGGACCGGGAGCTCGGATAACGAGGGGAGAGTCACCACAGGCGACAATCTGACTTAGTTCAATAAAAGAGAGAAAATTTCATTCAGAATATGGCTGTGTTTTTCTGTTTAGCAAAGAAAATAAATCTAAGGGTACTTTATTTCCCGACATATTGTGAGTTTGTTAATGTCAACGTACACCACAGTTCAAACCCAGCAAGAGTGTGAGACACTTTTTTGAGTCCAATAATACACAACACCAAGACAGGGCTAGCTACAGTCGGCGGATAGGAGTGCTTGTGACACGGCTAGCTTAGCCAACTAGCTGATGGCAGCTAGCTAGCCGCTGTTATTGGTTCCTGGTGGTGAAACCAATGTCAGCACCAGTGACGCACTGTGACCCAACACCTGCAGACATGAAAATCCACGTACATGTTAGTGGTTTTGACACCTATTTGTAAGCTGGGGAAACTAATTAATCCTGCTCCAGCGCCCGCTGAAATATCAGAAACATTCAACATCTACATCAACATCATAGTCCAGTTGTCCTCACATGTGTAGAGAATCATTTTCACTTTTCTGACTTCATTCCCACACTGAGAAACTCTCTGCAGCTCCGTGGAGACACTATAATTTAAACTCTGCCGAAAATGGGAACTCAAAAGTCAACATGCTATTTCAATCAAAAGCCCAGTTCGAGGCCCATCATCCTGCCTGCCAAAGCGTGGTGTAACTCACACACAAACACACACACACACGCTGAGAGCTCGGCTGCCAACGTGTGGTTTGCATTCACGATGCCTTAATGCCTTGTGGTTAGTGCTCTATCAGGGCCATGAGAAATGATTTATTAGTGGCTCCCGCCTGTATTTATAGATAATGAGCCTCCGTCAGTGTTAATAAAGAGATCCATTCTCAGCCTGGAAACACGGCACCTCTTTATGGGATTACTGTCACTGCTGAACAATAGCCGGTCCTCCAAACACAGCTTTGTGGTGTGTGTTCTGAGCAGTGTGTAAAAGTGTACGTTCATATGCAGCGGGAGGGATGGGAGAAACAATCCCTGTCTTTCTTAAAACAATCTTATTTCTTTAAAGAAACACATTTATCTTCGCACAAAATTACTTTCCTGTTATTGTGTCAAAGTTTTCCCGTCAAAGCTTTGCAGGCTCTCCACTGATCCGACTTTATAGAAGCTGGTGTTGGCAGTGACCACTCCTCATTTGCTGTGGTTCAGATATTGGAGGAGAGCGAAGCAGCATGAATAAGTGTTTCCCTCTTTTGTACTTTTATCTGTCTACATGTCACTCACTTGTACGGCTGTGTGTGCGTGTGTGTGTGTGTGCGCGTGTGTGTGTGTGTGTGATGATGAGGATGAAACGGAGATGTGGAGACACATGAGCGCTCTGGCAGTCAAGTGTGTTTGTGTGACATCATTCGGTCTCCCTCTGGTTCCAATCAACCCATCCTCCCCCGTTAATGACACCTGATAGATTAATGACTGATAAAGAGTTTGTGTGTGTGTGTCTGTGTGTGTGGGTGTGTGTGTGTGTGTGTGTGTTTGGTAGGGGCCCACAGAAAGGCCGCAATCAGACGGCTCTCAAATTAGCGCTCCATAACTACATCCTGACAGGGCTTAGACTTTGGAAGCGCAGGAAAGTCCTTCCAGACAAACACACACACACACGCACACACACACACACACACACAGGCTATCACTTTCATCCACAGTAGATCACATCACATTTGTCTTCTCTCTGGCATGGTGAACTTTGACATGGTGAGAAATGGGGGTGGTGTTGGGGATGTCATCAATTTTAGCAGCTTACTCCTATTTCCTCCAACCTTCCCCCTCCGTCAAGCACACACCCACACTCACTCACACACACACACACACACACACGCGCACACACACACACACACACACACACACACACACACACAAAATTACTATACCACTACAAAATGTTGCTTTTAGGTATTATGGGTCATCTGAAATCATCATCCAGCCCTGTGGAGGCCACACACGCAGCATAGAGACCAAACACAGAGTTGCACAAATTTGATAATCCGCAACTTTTTTTCTGGACTTTTTTCCTCAGGTTATTTTGTTTGTACGTAATAATACAAATAATAATGACGCTATGAATTTATGTCTGCATGAGTTCAAGTATTTGTGTTCAAGTTTACACAAATATGATAAGATGTGGTTGTCCTACAAACAGAGACAACAGCTGAGGCAGATTTTAAGACCAATCCAACTACTAGACAGGGTAACATTAGCCTTTAAGCTGTAACTCAATACATTCGTTAGGTTTACAATATGGGACAAATGATTAAGAATTTGTTTCAGACAGCGTTTCGCTAAGTTTAGTGTTAAGTGTCACCTGCTCAACAACTCAAAACTCCACGATGTTTATGTGTGTCTGGGGAATTCATCACTGGTATGAAGTTACAGGGACTGTGAAATTTGACAGTTTAACTGTAATAAGAATATTTTACCTCTTGAGAAAATAGAAAATAGTGTAAAGGATGAAATCAGGTGTCCACCAACACGTGCTCAGTAAATGTCACAATTCACATTTGTATCAATCATCGAAATTGCGAACAATAACATGGCCGGCGACAAGAAACTGACAACAAAAGGCAGGCAGAGGAAAACACCGAAGTAATACAAAAAGTGAGGACAAACCAGAAAACTACTAGGAACAAATCAGGAACACAGGGAACACAACGAGGACCTGGAAAAAGGCAGAGGAGCACAGGTGACACATGGACGAAACGGGACTGACATGAGGATGAACACAGACGAACTAACAAAGAGTAAAGTAACAACACAGGCTTAAACACAAGGTAAACTAAGGAGAGGATGAAGTGCACACATGGAACAGGGCAGTGCTAACACAGATAATGTGAGACAGGTGTGGTGGGAAAATCAGACTGGGGAGGAAAACAGGAGGGAGACAACACTGGGAACACAGGTGAGCGGGAAGTAGGGTGTGACAACAAGACGAGATAAGAGGATATAACTTCAAAAACAGGAAATTAAACCATGATATTAAAACAAAGGAGGAATAACACAAGCTTAATTTATCAAGACATAAGTTGCATGAAAAAACATTAAAACAGGAGGGTGGGGAGGAAGACTCAAATCCTAGAAATGGTCCTGGTTCACTCTCCGTCTTCCCTCTGTAGTTTTAACTTCAATCCACTGGCCAGTGGCTGTTTTTGCTGCGTACCACTACTTCACCTGTATACACACCTGAGAACCTTTCATTACACTCACAGTTTTCTACCTGTGGCAGAGCAGTTGGTACAAAAGCGTTTTTGCTCAGTGGCACTTCAGCAGAAGTTGCTGAAGGAAAAGGGAGTCAGTTTTCCTATCCTATCCCAGACTGGGACGTGAACCAACAGCCTCACAAACGCCGCCTCCCTACCCTCTGCAGGCTACTAAAACCTTATTAGGGGCCTTTTAGAGTCCAGCTGGGACTGTAGCCTCATGGCTCTCAGCCATCAGAGTTTCAGTCTGTCAGTTCCCTGTTGTACCCGCTGAATGATGTGAGGGTAGTTTCTCCCTCAGCTCAATAAAGGAGCTGGAATAAAAAGCCTTCAAATGACCTTTGTCTCATGATAGAAGAAAAATACAGATGAGTGTATCGTCCTCCAATGGAAAGGTGCTGTGTGTGTGTGTGTGTGTGTGTGTGTGTGTGTGGTGTGTGGTGTGTGTGTGTGTGTGTGTGAGTGTGTGTCTGTGTGCTTTCTGCTCCTCCTGTGAACCTGACAGAGGTGACGTCACTGAATCTGGAAGTGATTCGACCAGGCTATGATGCTATTGGCCACGATTCAGAGGAGGGTGCGCGTGGGTGCGAGTGTGTGTGTGCGTGCGTGCGTGCGTGCACGCTCCACCAACGCAAAGTCAACATGGTCGAAGTGTTCATGTAGCGCTCCAGAGCAGTCTCATGATGATGAGGTAATTTCCCCAGAGTTTAGCTCTCGGGAGCAGAACAGACATGCATCCATCCCCATCCTTCCATTCTTCTCTCTACCCTTTCATCCTTCTTCGTCATCTTTGATTTGTCCACTTTTCCCTTTCTGCCTGCGCCAGTTACTTACCTTGAGTTGTCCTCCATTACATACACGTGTCACTCTCCTTTGTCTTTGCCACAAGTCATACCTTTTGTCTTCTCTCTCCCCCTGTGCTTCAAAAGAATCTGTTAATTCCTCAGCATTTGTCTGTTTCTGTCTTTTCACCACCTCTTTGCTACTTCGGACAGACAGACTGGCACCAACATTAGGTCACATATTGAGAGAAAAACACCCATTCCTCTTGGAAGCAGTCATATAAAACTCATATTCCACATTACATCATGTGTTATTTTATCCTCAATTAATGACTTCAACAACCCTAACACAAGTGTGTTCAAATTCAATGTGTATGTAAGAAGATCATCATTTTAATCAGGGTTTACTTTCAAGGTGGTATACATATGTGCATCAACATGTAAACTTGGAAATAATTCATGTTCTAAATTTGCATCGGGATGAATGTAAACAACAACAACAACAATAACAGCAGGACGATGATGACAATATAGTCGGCATCTTCACATTCGTTTCGACGTGTGGGTAACACTGTCCATCAACTTCGACTGTCTGTGAGCACCGAGCATCAATGTTAAAAACACAGAGTCCAACTCTTCTGGTCCCACTGTAGTCCTGCTCTCTGTCAGTCCAGAACACGGCCCGCCAAGTAAATGCAAAAACTTGATCTGGGATGATGTCTACAGATAGAAGCTGGACAGTGATGTGTTACGAAGCTAATCGAGCGTACTGGAAGAGCTAACGCTTGCTGACGTTGATAATGTAAACTGAAAATGAAGTTAACAAAAGCTTCAAAAACTGATGTTTTTGCTACATAAACAATAAGCACCAGCTGGGCTGTTAGGGAGTTATAGACTTAATTCAGATTCTATTTACCTTAGAGGTAAGAAGTCAGAGCTGGGAATTACTTCATGCCCGAGTTGACCATTGTCAGCCATTGATAGCGATACCAATTGACAAAATGCATTATAATGTATTGTGTGCATACACACACCAGAGAAACATGTCCACAGATAGAAGTTGGACAGTACTGTGTGAGACTGATTTAATGACACACATATAAGACAGAAGTGACATCTACAGCTTTCACAGCTGTTAATGCAGCAAGCAGCCATCTTGGATTTTAAACTCAGGGCTGCTGTGATGCATTCCGAGTAGGAAATGTGACCTCAGGAGGCTTTTCGAGTTGATAATGCTGACGTGGAACTAGGAAATTCCGACTTCTCAGTTCAAATGGAACACAGTGCACATACAGTAACAAAGTAGGTTAATTTAGATATAGCCTAGGTTGTATATTTTTGGAAGCCATAGACTAAAGTGACTCTCTGGTTGTTTTGTTGACTGCTTTTCTTGGACTGTGTTGCTAATATTTCCTAGCTAGCACTAGTGAGCTGACAACCAGCCAGTAGTCTAGTTACTAAGAGCATAAAAGTAAGAATTGAAATTCACCCCAAGATTTTAACCCAAAACATCAGTATTGGACGATATGGGAATCACCTTCTCTACCTTTAAGGCTCCACACACAGAATCCCCCCCCCACCACCACCACCACCACCAGAGCTCCTTCAGCATGAAATTATTACATTTCCCTGAGGTGAGCCAAGCTGAGAGGATGAAGACAGGCAGGCAGACGGGCTGTGCTATGGGAGAGAGAAGGTAGCCTTTAGAAGCTGATACTCACAGGAAAGGCTCATTTGTCACCCTTGTCTCGGAGCCACATGTGATTGCCAAAAGTGTGTGTGTGGTGGGGCAAGGATCACGAGAGTGTGATGCACGCTGATTTCGGAGGGGGGGGAAATCTGAACGGGGCTTTGAAGCAGCATCACTGCTCTCCGCCACATGTCTACCCATGAGCTCTACTCTTGTGTTTCTCCATCTCTGTCTGCTCCCCCTCTCCCCCTCTCCCCCTCGCTCTCTCTCTCTCTGACCACTAAATGTTCTCCCACTGGAGGCACATGGTGATTATGGTGGGTCCACATGAAGACATGTCAGTGACGTTATGAAGCACTGAGCAGTGTCTAACTTTTTTGGTTCAACGCAACTCTGTGGCCAGCTGTTACCATAGCAGTTTTGGGTCTGTGTGTGTGTGTGTGTGTGTGTGTGTGTGTGTACTGTATGTATGGCCTGGGAGAAGTGAAAGGGACAAAGTCATTTGTCACTTGCGGCTTCACATGTCTGGTATTGAAATTGATGACAAATCTATGAGGTGTGTGTCCATGTGTGTATCCGTGTGTGTGTGTGTGTGTGTGTGTGTGTGTGTGTGTGTGTGTTCATATTTGTTGGCCTGTGTGCGGGTGATGTCATGCATGAAAGCGTCTTTTTCTCACACTTTATGAAGCCAGCCATGCCCCTGCAGACCTTCACAGTTTGCTGACATTGCAGGCAATGAGTGTGTGTTTGCCTATACACATATGCTTGTGTGTATTTTTTATTGTTTTCGTTGGACGTTCGCTGCAGACCACAGGGAAAACACTGGCATGCGGGCTTCATCATCCACGCCTGCCATCCACCATAATGACGCCCGCCGCCTCTGTGTGCCTGTGCACAAAAACAACGGGCGTGTGTGTGTGTGTGTGTGTTTTGCTCTTTTCAGTCTGAGCGGCGCAGAAATCCTACCTTGCAGGCGTGCTTGAGTTTGAGACGTAAACTGGATCGACGGCGAGTTTAATCTGCCGTTAATCAGCTCCATGGAAAACTCACTCAAGCATCAGACACTGTAGATTGCTCTCCCCCTCTCTCTCTCTCTCTCTAACTCCCTCCCCAGTCATCACTTGACTTACTCCCCCCAGAATCACTCCATTACACCCCCACCTGTCCCCACACTTCTACACACAATCATCCTTCGCCCGCTGCCTTGCTTTTCTGCTCTTCCTCTGTTTGTGTGTGATGTTGAGAAGCCCTCAGGATTAAATCTAAGTCTTTTGTTTATCATCTCAGCTATTACTGCTAATGCTGGCTCTCCCTCTCTCCTGCTGCATGTGTGTGTGTGTGTGTGTGTGTGTCCACCACGCATGCATGTGTGGGCAACCCTCTCAGATCAAACACAGCGTAAGACGAGCTCATAAACAAGCCTTCAGGACCACTTAGGGGTTTCAGGGAGAGTCAGTTTTGGGGAGGGGGGTTAGGTACAGAAATCAGCTGCTCTGTTTATGTACCTTTCAGTGGTGATTACCGGTCCAATCTGTCTGTTTAACAGAGGAAATATCAGAGTGCGTGTGTGCTCATGTGTGTGTTTGTGAGCCTCGGAGATGCATATGGTACAGTTGCAGTGCGGAGGGCTGGAGAGATGCCACAGAGTTGTGTGGAATTAGAGCTCCGGTGCAGAAACGTTCGTGTTTATTTACTCATACGTTCGACCTTAAGTGAGTCAGGAGAGTGAAAGCAGGAGGAAGCAGAGGACCACCACAGACCAGAGGATTGAGGATATGTGTCAAACACACGGCATGGACTTGGCACCGGCCTGTGTTTCCACACAGCGCTGGCAAAGCTGTGCACTGAGTGGGCAGGTAGTACCCAGCCCCAAGGAGGGGATGTATTTACAGAGGCACTCTACAAAGATGAATAGGCTACTTTATGCACTCAAAATATCACTTTCGTTACAAATTTGAGTCATTTTTCTGCCATGCGCTGTGCAGAGCATGCTCAGTAACAGGAGACAAGTTTAATTCAACGTGTAAATAGTTCAAGTCTTGTCGTGTTAGGCTCAGTCTAATGAATGGGAGCTGATTTGTCCTGATGGGGAGCTCCTTCGTTAGAGGAAAACCTGCGTATGTTCCACCTGCCGCCACTAGATGGCGCCAAAGCCACAGACATGAACTCTCAAGAGAGGAGACTGGGGCAATAAATGTGGCAATATATTGTTTCAGTGGTCTCTATCAAAGCAGCGGTAACAGCACTCTGAAGTCTCCCAGGTGTGAGCTGTTTTTATACGTTCATCCGCTCCAAGTTGAAGGAGTTTCTCCAGCTTCCGTTTCGGATGTCGTCTTAATCCCCTCCGGCCACCGGAAGCGCTACATAAAGCAGAGGTTGCAAAGTGCGTCACATCGCGGAGCTGCAGAGAGTGAACGGAGCCGCTGCAGTCCAGCACCGACAGTCTCCCCCCACCCCTCTCCTCCTCTGTTTGCACAAGTAAACCCGAGCTGTCGTGTTTTTCAACCTCTCCAGGATGGTGAAGATCGCTTTTAACTCGGCTCTGGCGCAGAAGGCGCTCGGCAAAGAGGTGCCAGCCGCTGTGACGGTGAGCTAACGGGGCTTCAGAGCGGCGTCCGAGCCCGGTGTCCGTGTGCAGCCTGGCGGCAGGCCTGCACCGGCCGCAGACAGTCAGCTGTGACCGAGGATTGTAGTATTGTCTCTGTGTGTTGTGTCAGGAATTGTGCACATTTGTTTTATGAGGAGAATTGCAGTGTTTTCGTTGAAATGCATTGAGAGCCAGAGTGTACCTGGTGCAGCCCGCAGAGGGACCGCCCATCTTCTCCGCCGCTGTTCTGCAGAGGCCAGACACTCTGGGGGATCATACGTAGATTTGACCAATCGAAGCGTTAAATGTTGATGCTGGGTTAATGTAATAGTATTTTTTTCCACTTGTAGAAAACAGTCCTCTAGTAAATGCCCGCATGTGTGTGTTCAGGACCCCGAGCTGGCCACTGCTCCGGCGGGCAACGAGGGCTCCACAGGTCGCTGCCTGCTCACCCTGCTGGGCATCGCCTTCATCCTCAGCGGGCTCATCGTGGGGGGAGCGTGCCTCTATCGATACTTCACCCCGAAGGTAACGAACGTGCGTCTCTCTGCACATTGTTGTAACTAATGCCATCAGTGTTCACTAACATGTGCTCACTTTGACAGAGAGGATATGTGGTTCATCTGTGGCACAGTGGTGAAAATCGACCATGTTGACATTTCAACATGTTTAGAATCTCTGTTCGTTTATATATTTGCAGCAGGTCAGGAGCACCGCAAAGAAAAAAA
>CAEMYA010000205.1:5239488-5261579 GCA_903131615.1 Diplodus sargus
AAAAAAAAAAAGGAGACAGATTATTTTTTTTATTTATTTATTTATTTTTTATTTATTTTTTTTATTTAAAACAAAACAGCTAACCAGTTGCTTCCACCCTTGTTTTGGTTAAAATCAGAAGAGAAATAACCTAATTGAACGATATATATTTTATGCCTAAGCAAACTAAATAAAAAAAAAACAACAAAATGACTGAATAAACAAAACACAATGTCATCCTGATTTACTTTGTTCATATTTTACTTTATTTCCCTCTGAGAGCAGTTTTTTTTTAATTCAGTTGTGGAGAAGAGAAATGTTTCTGAGTTTGTATTATTTCCTCACTGATATTGTTAAATATAAAAAAAACCCTGAGTTTGAATTTCTTCTCCAAAACTACATGGTGCCCCTTTTAATGTCATCCATCTGTATCCAGAGTACGGAGGAATGAAACTGCCTTTTGTTCTCTTCCTGGTGCAAAAGAAATGTGAATGATGCAACATTCAGTGAGATTGAAGCAAACATTCAGACCACGTATACGGTGTAAACAAATGAGATGAGGAAAAAACAAGAACAGGTGCAAACACAGCAACACACAGGACGACTACGCAAGAGTTATGAAAATAGATTTAGGTAAGCGATGCTGCAGTGGATGTTTGCAGGTCCCTGAGAATATTATATATACAGGGAATGTATGTTCTTTTGAACAAGTACAGTCTCAGATACTCTCCTTTCATTCTGTCTCTCTGACCACAGTCGTGTGGGTATTATTTGAGTTTAAGGCAAATTATTAAGGCTGCTCTTGCTGCTGATGGGACACTCCTGCCTCGGTGGGAAACCAGAGTGCTGACTCTCGCTGACTTCCGCCCTCAAAGCGCAGACTTCGCCACTTTTAAATTCTGCTGCGTTGTCAGTGGGAGGGTCTCACACCCAAGACAGTATCTGTGAGCCCAGAGGGGTTCTCCCATCGTGCAAATGAACAACGCCTAAAATGTCTCATTAGACCATTAATACCATGAATTAATAACTCTCAGTTCAAAACAAAATTCAACTTTCTTCCGGAGATTCGTCCTAGAAAAGACTCAGTAATCACATTCTGGCTCATTCCTACATCCTCAATCTCGGCGTTCAAGCAACAACTTTCTTAAGCACCAGTTTCATCACATGCCACATATGTGGTTCATACAGATACAGATGGCATTTCCATTATTTTTGCTTTTCTCTCCCTCACAAGCCTTCACATGCAGATAACACTGAGGTGGAAGAGAGACTTTTCGATTGAGAGACTGGCTGAGTTGAACATCTAGCAAGCAGGTTAAATCCATATATTATTTTCATTAGATGAATCATGGTGACATTTTAGACTCATTTCTGAGTAATGAGAAAGATGAGCACAACCGGATGCCCTTGTTAGTTTGTTTCTGAGGGGTGTGACAGTGAAATTAGGAAGTTGTTTCCGAGCATGCAGGCGACATAAAAATGTGAGAGAGAGACGAAGGAGCTTGATTTTATTCTTTGATAAAACATACTTTCACAAAGACACACAGTAACAAAACCACAGATATCCAAAAAATATACAAAGTCAAATGGAGTATTGAGTGTATCTTCTGCCCTCTTGTGGTTGCCATTCATTTTGTACAGGTTTAAACTTCATTAGCACTCCTGATCAGACCAAAGCTTGTCTGTTTGCCAGCAGAGCAGACAGGTAGACACTGCAGATCTTTCACCAGTTGTTTGTTTTGTTATGGCCTAATAATTGTATTGGCATCAGCCCCAGAATCCAGTATCCTTTGGGCTCTAACTAAAAGAAGTCAATTAAAACATTTCTTCACAAATTAACATTTAATTTGTTAATTACAAACTCTGGAAATCTAAAAATGCTGAATTCATATTTGGGCTTCTGCCTCTGTTTGTCCCTGTGCGCTTCAGAGGCTGTATCACGGCGCGATGCAGTTCAGTGACATGTCAGCTGGAGCTGGAGGGGAGAGCCAGCCGTACTACCTGCCACGAGTGGAGGAGGAGGTGGAGATCTCTGACAGCATGGCTGTCATCAGCGTCCCACCACCTCGCTTCAGACCTGGAGACCCTGCTTACATCCTCCATGACTTCAACAGGGTAACACCCACACACTGAGCACCTCACATGCTCGAGTGAATTTGTTTTAAATTCCTCCCTGATTACTTTTCTCTGTGAGTAGAAGCTGACGGCATATCTGGACCTGACTCTGAGGACCTGCTTCGTGATTCCTCTGAACACCTCGGTGGTGCTCCCCCCTCAGGACCTCATCGACCTCTTCTCACAGCTGATGGTGAGTAGTCCATCAGCTTGTTTCCTCGGGATCTCAGGATGCAGCTGCCAGCAGGAGAGACTGAGCTCAGATGATAGAGGAAACAGTGACACAGCACACGCTCAGGCATAAGCCCTGATGCTGTGGACTAAATATTACCTTGGGAAATCCAGGGATTTATAATAATTCCAGAGATTGTCTGTGCTTAATCCTGCGCAAATCTGACATTTCTGTTTTATTGTGAAGTAAAAATTCACAACACTATCCCAGACAGTCTGGGATATTAGTAACTCAGTATGACTCAGACTGAGTAATCACCAGAATGTAGAGTGCACTTTCTTTTTCTTTCATTTTCGTCACATGTATGATATCAAAAGGGGTCCATAGGAAACAAAAGGAAATCTGTAGTAGAAGGCTTTAATGAGTTTTACCAAGTTTAATTCACCTGGTGATAAAGTGAAGTAAAACTATATTTAAAAATGTTATTTCTATATAATTTGAATGCAGGTTACAAAGTACTTTACATGATCATTTAATAGACTCCAAATAAAAAGGAGAAATCACATACATCAGGCACAAAGCCCATGCAAGACAACATCAGTGATGAGGTAAAGAAAGTCTACAGCGATGTTAGCTGCTCTGTGAGGTTGCTTTGGCACAGCCATGCTTCAAGCTAAATGCTAACACCACTATGCTAACATGCTGTGTTTAGCAGGTATAATGTTTACCACGTTCACTATGTTAGTTTAGTGTGTTAGCATGCTAACATTGGCTATCTAACACTAAAGACATAGAATGTCACTAGTTGTACAAAGTTTGAGTCATAAACTGTTGGCAGATTAAAATTCTGAACCAATTATGTCAAGTGATCAGTCACTGCCATCCCTTAGAGCCAATATGCTAACAAGGCTTAAAGTGATAAAGACAGATATTTCTGTGTATCAGAAAGCAAATGTAAAAAATACAAACTGATAAATGCAACTAGTGTTGTTTTGACCGATAAAATAATTTTAACTTAAAGCTGCTGTGAGCGTTGACGTCTTTTCTGCTGCCTTCCTGCACATTTAGCAGTTAGCAATCCCCTCCCTCACCTATAGTGCATGTTGACGAGCAGACAGGACCGCCTCTTTATGGAGTTCTCTGTCCTGATTGGATAACGTGGACAGGGATACCAGAAAATGTCTTTTGTGTTTTACTGCATGAGCAAGAGGGAACACTCTGTAACAGAGATGACTGTAGGAATATAGAGCTATCTGACACATATTTCAATAAAAACATATCACGTACAGCACCTTTAAACGATATGTATTTTTGATGTATTTTTCTGCTAGCTTAGATTGTGTCTCCTACATGATCGGGATCCTGTAGTGTCTTTTTTTAGCGAGCGTGATCACCACCAGCAAGACCAAGTTTGAGAACAGTCAGTTTCAAGGCTGCGTGTAGGCACAGCGAGTTTAGTTGGCTCCACTCAGTTTTCCACCATGACAGGTTGTTGACAGCATTGGGCGCGTGGTAGGCGGTGGTGCAATCAGCAAATTTCTTTATCCGCTTTGAAAGTGTTTCACCAAATGCAGAAGTTTGGGGATGATTCATTGATTAGACAAAGTCCTTCCCACTCGTGTTCACCGAGCTGCTTTTATATTTTAACCAAAACTAAAAGTTGTTTAAACTTGTTTAATAACGCCCTCACGATCCCTTCTTCTCGTCCTAGTCTGGTTCTTACCGCAGCTACCTGGTGCACGAGGACCTGGTGGTGACGGAGCGTATCGATGATATCAAGCCTCTGGGCTTCTACATCCGCCGGCTGTGTGATGGAAAGGAAACGTACAGAATGCAGCGCCGCTCCAGCCTGCCAGGTGTGAATTCACTGTACAGCTAGAACTGTCATTTTGTTCAGCTCCAATTACAAGTAGTAGCATGCGTTGTTATTTTATGTTTCATCATTGCTCACCTTTTTGTACTAGTGGATTCACCTTCTAAAGTTATAGTGCGTTTTAACAAATGATTCTCTGTATATAGTCAGACTGACTTTGAATTCTCCTCAATCCTTTCGACCATTTACGGACATATTTGAGACATATTTGAGGACATTGCTCAGGTTTATCTTAATGAAACTCAATATTAACATGATAACATGAAATTCAACAAATTTGAAATAAGCTTAACAAAGGCTTGACAAGTTGACAAACATCATATGTTCATGGCACAATTCAAGCAAGATACAACCTTATTTGTCTGTCTCCATTCACCAACATATAAAGTCTTTCCAAAATAAGATCCCGTGGTTTTCCAACTGAAGGGCCCGTGACTTCGGCTCTCTGTATGATTGGCTCACAAACCTTGTTGGCTGGAACCAGCCCTCAGAATTCTTACACAAAGATCAACAAAACAATCATTTTGGACCTGACAAACATTATAAAATTATTAATTCACAATCATGATAATGTTTTTAAGGAAGAGAGACTTTTATTCTGCACCTTTCTATAAGCTCTGTAACTGTTATTGTTTTAAATGATTTGTCTACATAACAGTGTTATCAAAATGACCTTAAAGAACATGACAGAACAATGCTGATTCCTGCAAACTTTTGTCTGACTTGTAACTAAAATGCGTCAAACGAGGCGTCACTTGAATACTTAGAACCAACTGTTTGTGTGCGTCTTTGTGTCCTGCAGGTGGAGGCATCCAGAAGCGCTCCGCAGACGAGTGTTTCACCATTCGCCACTTTGAGAACAAGTTTGTGACGGAGACAAAGATCTGCAAGGCTTGAAGGCGTGAGCGACGGCCGGAGAGCGAGCGAGTGTGAGAGAGAGAGAGAGCATGAAAGGTAGAGAGAGCTAGAGTGACAGAGAGAGAGTGGGAGGGAGTTGGCGAAGGAGGGAACGACTTTTAGCAGAAAGTTTCTTTTGTATAAAACTCTAACTGCAGTTTTTGCCTCCCCTGCTTTAACCCCCGTGATAAGTGAATTTAAGTTACAGCGTTATATAGCCTAACCCTCCTCCTCTGCTGTATTCCCCTGAACCTGTATGAGTCATAGCTCTCTTGCT
The DNA here is from genome assembly GCA_903131615.1 of Diplodus sargus. Classification (NCBI taxonomy): domain Eukaryota; kingdom Metazoa; phylum Chordata; class Actinopteri; order Spariformes; family Sparidae; genus Diplodus; species Diplodus sargus. The sequence continues at coordinate 5,244,802 of CAEMYA010000205.1, forward strand.
CTAATATTCACTAGTTAGTCTTGTTCTGATAACCAGCGTCAGCCTGCTTACTAAGGGTATACTAAGTTTCCTTTGTTCTGTTGGTTTTTGTTCTGTTGCTGTAGCTTCCTGCAGACTTATCGTCGTTACTGTATTTTACATCTAAACGCCTCCAGACGAGAGTCGTTAGTCCTACTACTGAATATCCTAGTGAGGAGTCTTTCATATCAGGCCTATCTGTGTGTCAGCTTACTCGTTCCCACTAGAGCAGCTCAACCAGATCTACCGTATGTTTTAGTGTGAAATAGCACAAGTCACTCAGCAGATGTATGGTACAGTGCAGTTACAGTACACATGTAACATGGTCGTCCGTGTCGGTACCAGAGATGCTCCAGCCCCGGAGGTCTCAGCCACCTTTTGTAGATATTTCCCAGAGTGCCCTGCTGCTCCCAGAGCCGTCTGCTGTCCCGCTGTGTGATGATGACTTTTATGTAATCGATGGTGTCATACCTGATGGTGAACAGTCCAGCACCCTATATGAGCAGTGTTTGTGTTTGTGTAGAAAACCTCATTTGTGACAATAAACTTGAAGACTGGATGACGAGCTAGAGAAGTGAATAAGCTAAAGGGAGATTTCACCAAATTTGAAACACTTTATGTCAATTTTTTTTGATTTCTTATTTATGGATTTGTAGACTTGAGATGCTCAACTGAGACAGCTGCAATAAATAGCTTAAGCAGAACACTACGGGTGCTTTTCATTATGCTAACTCGGGCTTCCTTTCATCCTCTGTCCTCCACATCCATGCTAGGAGGAGCTCAGATATGAATAAAAGAAGCGAGGATAAACATTAGTATGACAAAAAGCACCCTTTAAACAAAATGTTTGTAAACATTTCAAAAAATGTTGAAAGCCCCCAATGGAAAAGCTTCAAAGTATGATAAAATGGCCTTTTGCCAAATAACTTTTTCCGATGGTTTCCCATTTGATGCCTGCACAGAGAGACAATCAGACAGGAAGTTAGCTTGTACAAATGTGTTTCTGTCTCAGCTTTTTAACAATACTAGAAGATTAGATACAAACCAATGTCGTGTGCAGCTACTGAAATGAACTTCACTTTGTTGCTGAATAAAGTTACGTTTCTTTACCTACTGAAAGTTGTTTGACTATTATTACATCACCATAAAATAACTAGTGAAGGAATGTAAGTGCATTTACCCAAGCACATTTTCTGCTACTTCATACTTCAAACCACAACATTTTGGAAGAAATTGTTGTACTTTTAGCACCCGGTCTATTTGATATTTTAGTGACTTAGCTGATTTGCAATTGAAAAAGAAATCAACTTTGCTCAACTTCTGATAAGCAGAAAAATGGCAACAAAACATTAGATTCGTGATTCAGGCTGGCTAGCATGCTAACTTACGTAGATATCTCCGCAACACAATACATGACGTCATCTCTTTAAATCTGCTGTTTATTCATATTCTGTTGATGGTTAAAATTCTGTGAAAGTGTGAAAAAAGAGTTTTGATTTTATGTCAAAGATATTTTTGTTGAGATTAGCATGCTAACCAGCTAGCTCATATCTACATCGTACCTTGAGACGCTAGTAGTAGATACTAGGTAATGGCAGCTTTAGTTAGCAGCAGTTAGCGGATATGCTGCCCCTTATTTGATTGGGGTATGAATTTGACAGCCAATTCTTACATATTGCACCTTGAAGTATATTTTAAATCAGATAATTAATATCTTTAGCTTTACTTAATGACTTTTGGGGACTGATGAAAACTTTGGACAGCCAACACAAACCCCTTTATCATCCTCTACAAGTTTATCATGAATTTGTCATCAGGTTGTGCCAGTATTCTGTTTCCTGATGCTTATTAGAGATGTTGGCACTGATGACAAGTTCATCCTTCATAACAGGAACGGCTCACTCTTCACCGGGGTCACACAAATTTAGAAAAAACAGACACGCCTTTTATTGAGAACATAAATAGAAAAATATTCACATTCTTGATATTCGTTTCCATATCCTCACATGGTATTTGTATGTCCGTTATAGTTGCCTAGTTTTGAGGAATGCATATACATTATCTCAGTTATTAGTGGTTGAGATTTGGACACGTTGCTGTCATTCTAGTCATCGGCCTCCTCGCCGCCAGTTATACAGGACAGGCGCCTGCCCATAATCCTGCTCTCTGGTATTTCGGGCTTGCTCAGTCGCCTCCAGAATTCATCAGTTGTGAAATAGTAAATGAGTGGGTCCAGACTGCAGTTCAGGCTGGCCAGGCAGAGCGTGACGGGGTGACAGCGCTTAATCAGCTCCCTGAGGGGGCAGCTGCTCAGGACATTGGCTTTATCCAGGAAGTCCAGGGGCATAGTGACATGGTAGGGAGCAAAGCACACGAGGAAGACCACAGCACAGCTCAGCACCATCCTTAACGCCCTCCGCTTCTCCCCTCGGTCGGGGATTGGCCCCATTGTCCGATCACGGAGGCTCCCTGCAGTCAGACAGGTGCAGGCTAACACCAGGATGAGGGGGATGATAAAGCCCAGCAGCTCGGCTGTGATCAGGAGGGCCCCGGCTGCTGGAACACCGATATTCCTCATAGGCAGCTCTGAGAAACACTTAGAGTTGTTTTTCTCTCCGGAGACAGAGTTCAGGTCATTGCTGGTGGTCCTCATCAGAGGGAAGGGCAGACAGCCCAGGAAGACCAACAGCCAACCAAAGCTGCAGATAACCAAGTCTCTTTTTCGCGTGGAAGAGTTGCACCTCAGCGGACGCATGATCAGCTCACAGCGACGCATGCTGACACACACCAGGAAGTAGATGGAGGCGTACATGTTGACATACTTCAGGTAGAAGCATATCATGCAGAGAAAATGACCAAAGGCCCAGGTGTCGTTCAGGTAATAGTAGATCCGCAGAGGCAGAGAGAGCACCTGAGGAGAGCAGAGAGAGCCTAGATGGTTGAAGAATGCAAAACCAAACAAACAGGAGCCAAAAAGAAGCAAAACCCTATTATATATTTAGATGATATGATCTTAATGTGACGACACATTGAGCAATTCAGTAGTTAGTCAAAAATGTTGCTTATGTTATATGTAAAAATGTTTATTGATTCCTTGTTTAAAGGATTTGTCATTTCAAGTCTAGCTTATTGATGATCATGTGGTAGATGCCGACCCGAGTAACTGGACTTCTCAAGCCTCATATTATAGCTTCTAAACTTAGCAATGTGTTGATACAGTTTCTCAAATTTGAGGAAGTGCTGCCTTTCTTATCTTGGTAGTTGATCTTAGATAGCCCTTTCAGTTCAAACTGTTGAATATGAATTATAACCTTATATTAATTTATGATCTATTAATGCAGTTTTGACTTTATAGAGACTTTATATTTAGGTACACATATTCACCATCAGCTGGTTGTCTGTTAGCATTAGTAGAACATTGGCTCTCAGTTATACTAAAAAAAAAAAATATTCAAACAGAATAACTGAGGGCCTGTTTCCCATTCTGAAGGGATGTGTGTAGAATGTGGAGCTGACAGCTTTTTGACATCTAAAGGATCACAGATTTTCACAGATATAAATACGGACACTTGTCAAATTTCTCAGTGACAGGCTCCATTTAGCACCTTAAATCTCACATCGGATGACAAGCCAGAGACGACGAGATCAGTTTTCTGCCTAGTCTGCGTCATCAGGTGTCAGATTTAGTATGGTGAACTGCTGGACTTCATGACGCGGCTCAAACTGTATATAATCATGTCATTCACTGAATATGATTGCAAACTGGCAATCATACCTGCAGTACCAGTACAACTTCGACCTGTGTGGTTATATAAGTGTCCAGCTACTTGTGAATTAGCTCTGAGCAAGACCTCACTAGAATGACAGAAATACTTAATTTGAAATTATCTGGACACTAATAGCACTTGTAGTTTTGTGCAGTTTTGTAAAAAGTATCCAAAAGTCATCTTTGTGTGAAAGTAAAGATACTATATCATGTAAAAATATTACCTTGATAGAATTGAAAGTCATTCTTATGAATAGTGCTTAAAGTATCTAATGTTGAATGTAGTAGTATCAAAGCATCAAAAGTCAAAGTATGTAAATTATACATATATTTACAAGTATGTAAATACTGTATATTACGGGTCTACTAATTCTCAGAGTTCACATTTCGTGTAATTTTTGTCTTGATTGCCAATCACATTTATCAGTTTAAAAATGCAACATGCAATCTGCAAAGTTTCTAAAAAGTACAATATTTGCGTCCGAGATGTAGTGGGCTGGAGGTATAAAATAGAAGAAATTTGAAACACTCAAATAAAGTACAAATACCTCAAAATTATACTTCAGTACATAATTAAGTAAATGTACTTAGTTACATTCCATAACTCATTAATGTGTTTGCCCTCATATAAAGTGTTACCAATGTAGTTAGAAGGGTATTGTAAAAACATGTATTTATTACTTGTTCTTATATAATTAAAGGGGCTATATGTAGGAATTTTAGTTATAACATTCAAAAGTTCTGTAAAATTATCAACAGAATGTGAATAAATAACATTTTTGTCATTATGACGTCATTGTATAGTTTTGCAGAGCTATCTATTTACGTTGGCATGCTAACCAATTAGCCATGGACCGTCCTGGTCCAAAGCTCCTGTGCTAGCAGTGTTAAAACACTTCACTGGTCCCCGAGCCCCTCTGAACTTCTAGTTGCATGGCTAACTGAGCTAACCAGCTCAGGGTAGCTACAGTAAGCAGCAGTTAGCTGTTGTTTTTGAGTATGAATTTAAGAGGTTGCCACTTCTTACATATTGCATCTTTATATTTAAGGTCCCACAGTGCAGAATGTGAGATTATATGAAAACTTAAAAGTTCTGCAGTAGGGGCCCAGCATGCTGTACTTTCCTAACATTAGCAAGCTAGTGTTTGTAATGTTAACCTTGATAATGATAATGATAATGATAATTAATAATTTTATTTCGAACATAACAAAAGAGAGAAAAAAAAGAAAAACATATCAAATAAATCTCACGTAATCGTGAACAATATTCAAACCTTGGCTTGCATTGACAACATTAATGTTAGATGGCTAGTTTAGAAACTAACATTAACCAGCATTAGCAACATTAGCTAGCTGGCATTGACACCGTTAGCTACGGCAATCAAATAGCAACCCCTTGAGGGGACAGATGGTTCGAACAACGGCGGTACCACATTTAGTGGCTACATGTTATCAGTAACATATTGTACTTTTAATACACCAGTTAGCTGCTCCACAAGGTAATAATTGTTGGCAAAAACATGAATGAATAATTTAGAAAGTTCCTGTATCTGCTTGCAACTACATCATAGTTTGTTATAAACAATCAAGGAACTATTATATACTTATTTTTATAAATGCTTATAACAATATAATTGTTGGTTGGATATCTTAGAGTGTTTCGGGGTTTGATGTTTTTTGAAAAAAATAAGTTAGTTAATCTATCAATGCGGAAGTGGATTTATCGAAACAGGAAACATCAATGATTAAACTTTATCTCTAGTCAAATTACATCAGTTGACATGAAACAAAGATAAACAGATAGGTGAAAGATACTAATAATGAGATATAAAGAATTAAAAACATGGAGGGATCTTTACCTGCAGCAGGTCGGCCACAGCCAGGTTCATCATGAACACCACAGCCTTCTTGGTTTCTCTCACATAAGCCCTGAACACCCAGAGTGCCAGCACATTACCCAGCAGCCCTGGTGCTAAGATCACACTGTAGACCACAGCGTACACCTGGTGCTGGTATATGCGCAGATCGCTGTCTTGGCAGTCGCTGTGGTTAGTAGAGCTCATCTTAAGCCTGTTTACCGCTAAAAAACAAGCTGCCTTGTGAGCCAACAGGAAGCTTGTACCAGGAAAGCTGCCTCTAGTCTGGTGATGGACGTGTCTGAGCATCCATGCTGTCTGTTATGGCGAGGAGGAGTTCATGATTCTTTTGGTGAAGTTAAAGGGTCTGTCCCGTTGGATGTTTCAGACTGCAGTCAGTCCCAATCCCAGTGCATGCTGGGATAGATGAAAGCAGGTATCTGTAGAAAACAGGAAGATATGTGTTTATGCCACAATAAATTGGCCTCTGGTGGCAGCATGATTTGCATGTTGGGCAGATACACAGATTATGAGAGAGAGGCTTTCTCGCTCAGACACACCTTACTTTGTACAACACTCAGCCATATATGCAAACACACACACACACACACACACACACACTAAACCACTCGACCGTGTTGTACATGTGTTTAAACAGTGCATAATAGAATAGATCAAATGTGTGCAAACGCAGGTTTTGCTACCCCATTTACAGTAAATATGCAAAACCCACAGAGAAGTTGATGCAGTCTCCCACGTAGCATCTCCACCTGCAGGGTAGCCGACAACAGGGTGGTGTGACAGCTCAGAGCGAGGCACCAGTGAAACTAGCGTGGTTACTGTAAAGTCAAACCCGAACGTGTGGTTAACAGGTCCGATCGTGACAGAACTGCCAAATCTCATTATGATTTTTTCGCATTTGAAATTGAAACATTGATGAGCTTCGTAAACTTTTTTTTAGTTTGAAAGCCTAATGAACTTGATGGTGTTAGCTTCACTAATGGAAATGCACAGTCATGTCGAGAGCTGAACTTTCAGCCTGTAGGTGTGAAATCACCCACTGCTGTTAACATCAGTGGGAGTGCACTGGCTCAGTATGTTTCCTTTCTGTTTGTTTCAACTCGTGTAAACTGCACAATGTGAGCAAGGAATATCCTGTGCTGATACAGTTTTGTCTCTTTTATTATCTGATTCTACTTGACTGATCCTAAGTGATTATAGAACAGTGGAAAATCAGCTTTACTGCAAATGAGTTGCTGCTTTTTGAGACATTTCTGAGATTCCTTGAAGACTGTCATGTCCAGAGACTGCCTTTCAGTCTTCGCATTTTAACAATTAGGACATCATTACTTAGCAAAGCTTGTCAAGCAGCCAGGAAACAATCTGACAAATGAGCCTAATGATGCACAGCTGCTTAACATCTGCCTCCCTTGTCATTTTGGGGAGGTTTTCTCAGCTCCTCAGCAGGGGTACAGCTAGTGAACAGATCCTGTACCAAAGTTAAAGAGCCAACACACCAATCTAAAAATATCTAAAAATGTTGTTTCAGGTAAAAGTCCCGTATTCATAATCTTTCCATAGGTAAAAGTACAGTCTGTACAGAGCCCAAAGGATACTAGAAGACAAACCCACCCAGCCGCAGTCTGTTCACCCTGCTGCCACCTGGCAAAAGATACAGAAGTATCTGCTGCCGCAATACCAGACTACAGTGCAGCTTCTTGAGAGGAGGATAGAGGGACTTCAGCTTTGTTTTTTTCACAACCCTGCACTTGTAAAATGACAAATAAATGTACCTTAAAGTATTATCAGTATTAAACTATCAAAGTACAAGTCAGTGTTTGGAACAGTGAGATATCTAATTAACACTGTTAGACTGTTAATTCTGATGAATTTTACTGTTGTAGCCCTTGAGCTAACTAACGGACTGTTCAGTCCGGTGTATCCCAACCTAAAGGTCATTGCTCCTCTGTAGGGTCACAAGGTAACTCTGAGGGCTCATGAGATGATTAAAGGGTCATGTTCCACTGCGCAAATTTATATTCAGTTGTTGGCATTTTGTTGTGACAAAGAGCGCCCAGGAACCATTGATTAAGCTCTGATGCCTCTATATGACCCACATGAGAGAACGAGATCCAGACTGGGTAAATCATAAAATTAAAAGTATTTTTTTTATGGCAGAGTGCTGCGAAATTACTGAGGGGCCTCACAGCCTGAGGAAAGTAGCTGCTCTGCAGTGTGGTGCTGCAGTAGAGCGCTGAAACAAAGTTTACTTTGTTTCATCATCGTCCCGTAACAGTTTTTAAATATGAATAGCCACAAATAGATACATTACCAGAGACGCGGGAAGTTACATACCAGGGTGCTGAGAGGTCAGTCTATATAAGGACATCATAGTAAATAGTTGACATCATAGTAAATAGCGACATTAATGTGTTTTTCATTGATTTAATTAACAATTTGAGAACGTTTGCACCTGAGGAGGTGAAAAGAGACTCCCTTATATGGTGAATTGTTGAGTTAGGAGAAACTTTCTAAACTTTGAGAAAAACTGTCATTGACAAGTTTTTAATTATTTTGGCCTTTTTATACACTTGCCAAAAACATTCAGAGCATTGTGGCAGTTTATGCCAGAGATGAATGTGTTTATTTGCAAATAGAGCAGGAGGGTGCGATAATAATGCAGCGCAGTCAGGATCAATACGTTTCATAGAGGAGAGAAGCAGGTATAATGCAGATCTGCCTGTTTGTCACTGTTGACAGAGACTCCAGTGGTTGGTGAACCACAGAACTGTAGAGCAACTTAAACGTCTTTTAATGACACAGTTCAAGTAACTAGTAACTAGAGCTGTCGCGTAAATGTAGTGGAGTAAACATCATAACACTTGCCTGTGAAATGTGGTGGAATAGAAACATAAAGAACAATACAAACACTGAGGTCAAGCACCTAGTGATTGTACAGTAAAGTACCGTACTTTCCACCACTGCTTCCCAGAGACGACACTAACTGGCAGAAGATTTCTGCATGAATAAAAGAGGGGATCTGTTTTCAGAGACATAAACTCCTCCACAACACCCTGGCCTCTGCTCCAGCTGCCTTTTATCCCACTTTAATCCCACAGCACTCAGACGGATCTCCCAGTGGACCCTCAGCTCCAGTCTTCCTTTTAGCTTCACTGACCTTTGACCCGTGGGCGACTGTTTCAGTGTGACTTGTCTGTCATTGCTCTCGCTTTGCACGTACAACATGCCTCTGTTGGAAAGCGTCTTCACGACCTTGAAGGACTTATTCATGATGACCACTCACTTTTCTTTCATTTCCTCGTTGTGACTAACGGTTGTAGTTACCGTAATGTGTACGCTGACGAGCGATCAAGGACAGCCCCTATGTGATGTCCAGTCGCTACATGTCGCCGTGCTGTTTGTCTTTGGATCGCGTTGATTTTCTCGGGGTACAGTTTGGGGAAAACCGCTTGAGGTGAGATTCAGAAGAGTTTTGTGAGGCTTCTGTTTCAAAAAAAAAAAAAAAAGAGTTGCACCCCTACCTTCAGCAGTGTTCAGTCCTCCTGATCTTGCCAATGGAAACACAGCATTTCATCCTCAGTGATTCATCTCTCTGTGGGCTGTTGGCGTGTAGCAACTTTTCCACTCAGACACGACACCTGGCCTCATGTATCAGCTCCTGAAGTGTTGGTGGGGAGCACCCAGGTCCCTCCGCGTGTGCTGTTTCATCACACAAAACATGTCATGATCCTCATCCTCACACACACACACACACACTGTCCACCGCCACGGCCGGACGCTGGCCCGACAGATACGCATTCACACCCTTCAACATAACAGACATTCCTCACACTGGAGAAACATGCGGAGTCCCCCACGAGGTATGACTCCACACAGAAAGCATCCAGCTGTTAACAGCCGCTCACACAGAGCTCACTGGTTTTGTTTAGAGAATCTGAACGATTGGAAATCGATATCTCACCTCTGTCGTCAGACTGGAAGCTGCTGCGTCGCATCGAAAAGCAGAACGGTGAAGCATCAGCCAACACACATGCCATCACCCTCCTCCCTCCTGCCTCCTCCCCCCTCCTTCCTCCACCCCCTACTACTACTACTCACTTTGTCTGCCCCACCCTCGCTCGTATTCAATCTTTTTATCACTTTTTTTGACTCTAATTTCTTTTGTCTCTTTCGTCTTCGTGTTTCCTGTTTTTATCTCCACCTGTCTTTTTTATTTCTCGCTCTCACTCACTCTTTCTCTGTGTGTCTCTGCTGTGCTTAGGGTTTTAGCCGACCCGAGACTTCCTGTGAGAGTGGGGGTGTGGTTTAACAAGAATTTTGGTACTGACTTCTGCTATTATGGCTACTTTTTTCTTCTGGACGATGAGGTCTCAGTGCAATGTTTGCTCTTCGGGTGACAGATGAAAACGTTTCAAGACTGAAAGTCAGAACTAAAAGCAGACACAGAAACGTCACTTGGGCCTTTTTTAAAACTGCTTCTGTTTTCTTTCTTTTACATATTTCACAATATGGTGGTTTCAGTTGCTAAACTGGCAAAATCTGAGGCCGCACTACAGCAAAAATCATTATGAATAAAGAAGTGGATGGATATCTGGTGGGTGAGTCAGACAGTTCTTGTGAAGGTGGGCTGTGTACATCTGCCAGGTGGTGCGAGTAGCCACACAGTTGGCTCAGACTCGGGCGTTCAGCAGATGCAGGAGGTGGTGGGTGGGTGAGCGGGGTGGCTGTCAGTTTGAATGCCGACCTCAGAGCCTGGCAGTTACTGGTTTTCGGAGCTGCTGCCAACTGTCTTCACCACTTTGCATTGTGAGAGGAAGTACAGCGAAAAAGAGCTGGCACCTGTTTTCGTTTTTCTGTTGCACAGAGGAAGCCTCACTTTGAAGGCAGATCAAACACAAAATGTAAACATCACAAGCACCAGATGAGACAAAAAGCACAGACCTGCTTTTATTTACAGTACATTCACATGCGTTTACATGCAGTTTTACATAGCTTATTTAAAATTCTCGCATTTTTACTAAAGTTAAACTACACTCAGGGCAACTGTCAGCTCGGTCACCAGGATAAAATGTTCGCTCTAAAAGGGCACTATGTCGTTTTGGAGAAGAAATTCAAACTCGGAATTTTAATATTTATAATATCAATGAGGTAATAATACAAACTTTGAATTATAACTTGTTTATTTCTGAATAAACAAGCTGCTCTCAGAGGAATAAAAGGTCCCCAGAATACTGTTTGAATCTAGAAAGGTGGCCTGGTCCGCCACATGTAAACAAAGTGAAACAGTAGGAAATTGTGTTGTTCTTTAAGGTCAGTTTGTTTGTTCAGTTTATTCAGTCATGAAAACAAAGAGAGTTTGTTTGTTTAGTTTGTTTAGACATAAATCGTTCTTCTGATTAAAACGTCCTTCCCTAAACTACATAGTGCTCCTTTATTTAACGTTTCAGCAAACCACAGATACGCCCATATGTATGTGTCATTGTCTATGTGCCATATTGACATCTGTACAAAATGTGTCGCTGGTAAGAGTTACAGATGACGAGGCTGGCAAGCAGGGTTGCCAGATAGGACTGATAAAGAGAAGCCCAGTCTGAGCTAAAACCGCCCAAACTTGACAAAAGTTCCGAGTGACAGATGTATTGGAATATAGCTAAAGTTTGTGAATGTGGAAACCAGCTAAATAGTGCAAATAGTAAATTTATTAATAAAATAGTGCAATTCGGTAAAACAAAAAAAAACAAAAAACGTCCCATCTGGCATCAATGCTGGTAAGCCGACTGCTGTTTTGGATTTGTGAGTGTTAAGCAGCCATGTTGTTCGCAACAACAAAATAAATGATATTTTAACAGAAAGCCAGGCCATCTCTGGCTGTCTTTGTGACAACAACTGGCTGTTTGTAATGAGACCTCTGGACATTTCCAGCCGTGTTTGTGGTGATCAGAACAGGTATTTTTAAGCCAAACCATGTCATTTTCTTTACTCTTACCCTAATGGTTTTAGTACCGTAACCTAACCAGAGTTAAAAAAAAAATTGGACCTAAAGAAACGAAAAGTTTGAATTTATCTGTGGTTTTACAGAAACAAAACGTGCCAACAGTTTTTCTTGGTATTGTGTTGCAACGATGATGATATTCACATTGATATGGGGTGCTGACACCAACATCATTTTAGCCACAGATTCAAGAGCTGTTTGTTCTGAACTCGTGTCCTCTGGGAGGCTCCTCACATTAGGGTCAAAGCTCTTTCGGGTCAGTTTGTATTCAGGCAGCTGTGACATGTGAAATCATCTCATCTCATGTAGATCTCATCAAGTCAGACAGAATTCATCATGAAGACACATTGAGTCACGTTGCGCTGTGTCTCTCCTTGAGGCAAAATTAATAAACACATCTGGATAATGCTAATCCCTGTCTGAGCAGCTACTCTCCATGCTCGTCATCCTCTGCTGCGCGGGACGCTGGCTGATCGGAGAAGAAAGGAGCGAGGCAGTGAAGGAGGAGGTGCGCTTGTTGAGGTGCAGTCTGAAATCAGCTGTTAGGAAGTAATAGAGGAGAGGGTTGAGGCAGCAGCTTAAGCTCGCCAGGCACAGAGACACTGGGTGGAACTGCCGCACGGCCAGCCTTGTGGGACAGTGGGACACAATGCCCTGCGACACCATCAGGTAAAGCAGGAAGTTGAGGTGGTAGGGGGCAAAGCAGAACAAGAAGAGGGCAAAGCAGCTCAGCACCATCCGCAGAGCGCGCTGCTTCTCACCGCTAATGTAAGTTTCGTTATCAGTCTGACCATTGGAGGTGACTGACTGGAGTCGGTTGCGTGCCGAGGGGTTGAATGCAGCTGAGTTCTCCCGATCCTGTCTTTGGTTGAGGGACTGGGTGATGCGGATGGAGCTGTAACTGATGCAAGCCAAAGGAATCACGAAACCAAACAGCTCAGCGAGACCCATCATGGTGACCGCCAGAGAGACGGGCAGACGACGCATGGGCAGGTCCTTAAAACAGCCGCCTTTGGGGGGGGAGTCTGGCCTGGATTCACTAGTGCTTGCACTCACAGGTGGGGTATAAAGGCCAGAGTAACCTAAGGGATGCTGGGTGGATGTGGCATAGGACACATCATAGACTGTCTGTGTACTGATGCTGGTATTGGTGGTGGTGCTGCTGCTACTCCGCATCAGAATGAAAGGCGAGCAGCCCAGGCCGACCACCACCCACACTATGACGCTGATCAACAGGTCATAGCGCCGCCTCCAACGTCTAGCGGCGAACGGATCAAGCAGGAAGACACACCTCTGGACACTGATGCACACCTGGAAACAGAAAAATAGGGAATTGAGGAATGAGTCCTAAAAATGTGTTAGCATTTTAGCACTTCCTGTTTTCTGTTTTTTTTTTCGATGGGTCAGATGTGTGAAATCAGATCTGTGGTTGACACAAGCGTGAGAGATTTTTACATTTGGTTCCACGACATGAAATATGTATTGACATTACCCAGAGATTCTGAAGCTTTCATAGTTTGGTTGCTAACAACTTTCTAAATGAGACTACTGTGGTTTTCAGGGACTTAAACACCAAATACTGACTTGCAAACTGTTGCAAGTCAAGCTGCTCAAACTGAGTGTAGCAAGAGTAAGTGTGAATCTTAGTGGCTGTGATTAAGTCATGTGACAGTGGTGTAGTCTGTCTATGGCCTATTGTTGGCTTTTAACTTCTGGCGATTGCATCTTCAGAAATCATAAAAGTGGTGTTTACTTGTGAAGATTGTCTCGCTGAATAAAACGAATAAGTGTCATAAACTTGTGTTTGCCACAGAGCTTACAAATTCTGCAAGAGTCCTAAATGGAAAAATCCCTACTGGCTTTTTGTCGAGACAACCAGGGCGATGCTAACTTTCAGGTCAGCCTCCAAAAATAAATCCTGCAGTGCATTTGAACCAAGGAGCTGAGGAAAAGGGAGTCAGGCACGACTGGGATTACTTCCTGTTATTTCCAAAGTTGTCCACTGACATTTGACTCCTATCAAATACATGAGAAATTGCTGTACTGTCATTTCTATTGTCTTCTCAATATTCCAATCAACTGCCTGCTTACCAGGAACACTATGGCGGCGTACATGTTGAGATATTTAAGGTAGAAGCAGAACAGACAGACGCCTTTTCCGAATGGCCAAGAGTGTGTGCTGTAATAATAAATCCTGAGGGGCAGAGAGAGGATGTGGGCCAGGTCTGCTAATGCCAGGTTTATCATGAAGATCACCGCCTTGGTCTTCTTGCTGTGGAGCAACATGCAAAAGAGTTAACCACCTCCAGATTGTGTTTGTTGAGTAACATGATTGTGTGTGTGTGTGTGTGTGTGCACGTGCGTGTGTGTGTACCTGATATGACTGCAGAGAAACCACAGAGCAGTGGTGTTGAGCAGCAGCCCGGGGATGAAGAGCAGCAGGTAGAAGTAGAAGTACATCGTTTCCATGCGCTGATCCCAGATGGTCATATTGTGGCCACAGTTTGAGGAGGATTGGTCCTCCCCAAAGCTTCCAGTTGTGTTCAGAGTCATTTGAATGTGCTCACACTGCCATAACACCTGAGAGAGAACAATGAGTTGACTGTTGATTGATGTGATGCATTTCTAAGATGATTTATATATTACGATTGTATGGGTTCTGTTTATGCTGCTGTAATAAGAGCTGTAACCAGAGATGTGCAGCATTATATTTCAAATATGTATTTTAAAGACTTTTGAGTATTTGTAGGGCAGAAAAACATTTGGAGTATATGACAAAATACTTTAATAGCTTGTAACTCCTTATTCAAGATTAAACAAAAGTCATCTTATCGATGTTTCTCTTTTCTCGTCTTTATTTGCATGTGTTTGGCATAGCGGTAATCCAGAAGTAATGGAAAGTAATCCAGTTGCGTTAATATTTTGAAACACTGATTATTTTACTGACTACATTATTTCAAAAGATAGTAACTGTAATGGAGTACATTCTTAAAGTAAATATATCACAATCTTCCTCAGCAGCTCGTGTTTGCCCAGCTCTCATGAAGCTGTGTACATTTCAGTCGCTCATCTATCTTTGGCTGGTGTTCTTCCTCCTTTAACGCTTGTTTTATTTGGCTTTGTCATGACTTCCAATGTCCTTTTGGACCACGTTTTATTTTTATCAGCATGTGCAACCACAGACTTCATCAGTTGCTTCGCAGTTCCTCATTTTGTAGGAAGCCAGCAGGTTGACAGAGAGATACGGTTAGATACAAAATGCATATAAAGGATGCAGACATGATGTATAGTTTAGGTTTGTTTGTGCTCTCCCTACATGCAACTATAAAATAGTCGATAGTTATTAATGTTAATAAGAACTCTTAAAGTTATAACAAGTACAACTTTGCCTTTAATGTAAGGAACAACAACAATCTGCCCATTAAATGTTTATGAGTGGTTGAACGATACTGGTGCAGGATAAACAGCCACCAGCGAGATGTTTACAACCTGGCAACCCACAAGTTCTTCTCATTAATTATTAACAAAGCCTGTGATTGTAACTTTCTGCATGATTAGAAAGGGGTGTCCAAATATTAGACAGAGATACAGTCAAATATTGAATCCTGTATTTCATAAATGCAACAGGAAATGTGCAGCAACCCGCCACAAAAAAAAGGTCTTGCCCAATCTTACATCTGTCGTCTGGATTATCATATGAAACCGGAGTGTTTGTGCGATGTATTTGCTGGATGCTGGACTAAAAAGCCGACAAGGCATTTCACAAATCAGAGCGGACTTTGTGTAGTCAAAGATTGCAGTAGAGAAAATGTCAAAGAGAGACAGACAGAAAAAACTGCTTATCACAGAAGTATCACCCTTCCGTTTGCCATTAAGATCAGACCACACCCGTCCTCTACCGGCCCCACGGGAGAGAAACGAGAACCAGCAACTGCCTTTATTTTTTGCTGCTTGACTGTAAATTTGACTTCCTCCTATTGGCTGTTGGGGGCACAGTCAGCCAACGGACCCCCTCGTGTTACCTGTACAGTTAAGGTTTGCGCAACACTATGTCCAAACACTTGAGTTTGAGGAAGTCAAACTGCAAGTCAACTTTTAATGAAACTTAAGTTAAAGTGGCACTTTGCTTTTCTCTGAACATTGTGTAGAAAAACGCGTTACTCCTAAAGCACATTTGAACAATTTTTCTCTGCGACAAACTCTGTCTCATGTGTCAGTTCGAAGAACAAACCTGTGATGACATTTCACAACCTTCTCATGCATGACAAAAGACACATGCGGATAACTTTTGATGCGACAGTGAAAGAGGATATAACAAGAGAGCAGCTATCATCAGCAAAACATGGAGCGTGACTTTTAACCACAAAATGTTCAGACAAAGCACAGAAGCTTGACCCCCCCCACAGACGTTATTTCTCTTCATGAAAGCCTTATGATTACCTTGTGTTTCCCTCTAAAGGATCAGCGTGGAGGAGGAGAGGTCAGACCCAGGAGTGACCACCAGTGGCCACATGCTCCGTCGGCTTCACCCTTCCTCTGTAAACAGCGGCACGCTCTCCTTCTGGAGCTGAACGAGGTTAACAGCAGACAGCAAACCCTCCTGTCGCACTGGAAGCAGCGGAGAGAAAAACTCAGCATCTGCCCGCCAAAGATGTGGTTTCTGTTTGTGTTGTTGCATGAGATGATGATGTCTGACGTGGGCTGTTCTCAGACTGACTTGCACTGTCTAATGGGGATGAGGGGAAGGGGAAGCTCTGCCCTCACGCATGTGAGTGTTTTTCTACCATCTACTACGTCAGCGATGCAGGCAGCTCTGGCCACAAGGGTGTTTTTGTGGTTGGGAAGCCAAAACGAGAACACTGACAGGTGAAGACGATCATCCAAGATAAGACCATCAGACAGACAGATGGCAGATTGTCCCTCTTACATGTGAAATGCTGTGGTCTGGTGAGTGAACGCAGCAGAGTGTCAGTGCTTTGCAGTTTTTATTGACACATGTAGACTAAGATAGTGTACTACATGGGCAAGTAAATGTCTGAATTTACAGCCTGCAGTATTTGCAGTTGTAATGAAAATGTAAGTGCTCATCTGCTTCCCCTATCAGATGCTACTTCCTTTTTTTTTT
>CAEMYA010000205.1:5261598-5283364 GCA_903131615.1 Diplodus sargus
TTTTTTTTTTAAAAACCTGTGTCATATCAAATCATTGATTTCACAAGGTAGATTTGTGTGCAAACATGTCGTGTGAACTCTTGCCTTTTCGATGCTTCGGTCCCGTACAGTCCCCTGTGACCGGGTGGTGCTTTTTCTGTGGTAATTGATCTTGAAAAGCAGCTATTTGCAGTGACAACATGGGTAAGGGTTTCAGTTGCAGGGGAGAAAAGTTTCTCACGTGCCTTGTACATGCATTGCCACCGTTTGGCAACATGGCCGCATATTACCCACCCTGTTTCACACCTCAGGATGCAAATGATGTCAAAAGCCTGAGAAAATGACTTCTGCATTCGTTCTCAGGCAATGTCACGTTTTCTGTGGCCTTCCTGTGCTGCTGCAGTGCAGTTTCACCTCAACACATACGCTTCAGCACAGAACCAGGACAGCCTGATGATCAGCAAGAAACACATGATAGTTAATGGTCTGTGGTGTCTATTCTGGTGTTTTCACTAAAACGTTTGTTCCAACTGATGGCCACTAGAGGTCAGAATAGCCCAATACGTGCAGTTTACTGTATGTCAGTAAACAGTTTTTCTTCTGCAGTTAAAAGGGCAGATTGCTCCTTAAAAGGACACATTTGAAGGGACCGAGTGTCTCCTGTTGCAGTGTTTCCACACATTCTCTACATGACCCAGTCAAAGGGGGAGCGCTGCTTCTTGCATATTTTTCAAACACTCCCACTCCACTTATTTCCTGCTCTGCAGCACTTCTCCCCACTCCAGTATATTAGTATTACCCTTGACCCCGAATCCCCAGTTGAGTCCATTCACTGTTGTCTCTCTGTTGCTGCTGCTGGATGCACATGGTCACATCAGTCACACTAACAGAGAGGGCAACTAGGATTACTAGAGCTTTTTTTCTCTCTCTCACCCGCTGTTCAGTCAGCTGCTGCAGGTATAGAGGCCTGTTAAATTCCCAAGTACGGCCATGAATCTCTAAATGTGCATGGCTTTATGACAGAAAGGATCAACAACTTGTTTGATGTCCCCTCTCCAGCAGACGCCTGTATGCTTATAGAAACATATATATGAGACGTAACACTGCTGGTCCTCACAGCAGCTCAATGCGAGTGGTCACAACAGCTCTTTGAGCTTTTTTCTGATTCCCCCTGTACTGTCCTGCTTTGTTTATAGGATTGTACATTGTTAAATTTGATAGGGAGCGAAGGGATAGGTTCACCCAAAAATGAAAGTTTTGGAGTCCAAAAAAAATTTCTGGAGCTTCATTTCGTGATTTTGTTTTTGTTTATATAACAATTTGCCATCTTCTTCAGCTGTTTAGGAAAATGCTGCAACGCTGTTTTGCTGTAAAGCTCTTGAAATGTTTTGTGGACTACAAAACTGTACCCGGCTTTCCACCAGCATGAGGGGGAGTAGACACAGGCCTAATTTACATTTTTGGACGAACTTATCCTTTTATGATAGTATAAAGGCTCTCCAAGCTTGCTAGCATACCAATTCTCCCTTAGCTCAGTTGCTAATGGGAAAATGTAAGTATTTGTACCATCGACTTGTGTCTCATAACTGTATGCTCATTTGCAACACAGCTTACACTCTAATAGAGGAAGATTAAATAAATGTGTTTGGTGTAACGCAACTAATATTCCACCACATCTTCCCCTATTTTGGATTCTAGCTTATCATTCCCTTAAAGCCCCAGTATGTAGGATTTAGTAGCATGTTGAGGTTGCAGCTTGCAACCAAATACACACCCCTCGTTTCACCCTGCTCTGGACACTAAAAACACATAAGGCCCTCTATATAGCCAGCGTTTGGTTTGTCCAAAAACTGGGTTATTGTAGAAACATGGTGGTGGAACGTGGTGGACCCGTCTCTCGGTAGATGTCAAAGGCTAATTCTAAGGGAACAAAAACACAAGGATTCTTAGCTTCAGGTGATTAAACACTAATGAAAACATAATTATGAATTTTAGATTCTATTTCTGCCTCTAAATTCTACACACCGGACCTTTATAGCATCAGTCATCAATGCAAATTTGCGATGACCAAAGTTGAACTACATGATTCAAAGACAAATTTACATGACCATGACCATGGCATGACCAGGTTTCCCACTGCAGTTGGACTGATATCACACTTAGGACCATTTGCATAAAAGTATTCACCAAACGTACCACACAAGTATACATGCAAATTCAGCAAACTCCTGGATCTGCTGACACTGCATTTTGGCCTCCGTGCAGTGTAACACAATGATTTCGAGTATTTATTCAACAGTGTTCCCTCGTACTTTGGAGTGTGTGCACATTTCTGTGTGTAAGAGACTTTGAGCAGATCTGTAGTCTAAGGCCAGATTAAGACAGAGAGACCTCATTCAGAAGCAAACAATGGACCATTGCACCAGCCATAATAAGCATTTGGCCTGTGACACAGCACACAGGCCAAGGTCCTCGAATGGATCAGCGCTGCCCTCTGCTCCGAGAACAATATCTTCACTGGCTGCCAGATGAAAATGAGGCGAGTAGAGTAGAAAAACTCCCCCGTGAGTTCAAACCTACAGTCATGCTGACAAAGGCCACTTCAGAGTGCGTTTGAGCGAACCGACAGGCACCAGGCGGGGAACAGAAATAATAAATGCAGCCATGAAAGCGATTCAAAACAGACATTTAATGGCCTCGAACTTCAACATGAGACACATTTGACTCAGCAGGTCAGCGCGCTGCTGTGTTATTATAACAATGGCTCTCACCAAACTTTAGAGTGTCATAACATTAATGTCTACAATGATACAATGCACTGTGAAAGCTCGGACTTTAGGACAATACAATTTAAGGGCTCAGTGTATTACAAAAGTACTAAACAGCATATTTCAACAATGTGGACGGAAATCTCTCCGTCTCCTCCACAATCCAGTGCGTTTGTGAGTGTTTGTGTGTGTGTGTGTGTGTGTGTGTGTGTGTGTGTGTTAAGCCTGAGTGATGATGTGTTGGAGTCTCTTTGAGAGGCTCTGCGTGTCTCTGGACGTTAGTCCCCGTGTGGCTGGGTCTCTGGTCCCTGTAGTGTCTCATAACAAACACACACAGATACATTCCTCTGCTCTCCAGTAGTGGATTAATCCGTAAAGCCCAGGCCATACCTCAGGACTTACCTCAGGACTAAACTAATCTGCTGAGTTATGTGTTTGCCACTTCAAGGAACAAACAGCTGATTGCTTTATTTTTCAAATCAAACCCACCGTGTCCGTCTTCACCTTCCTTCTTCCCTGCTGAGTCAGAACTGACTCTCAGACATCTTTGACTCTTTCCCGTTGCTGGCCACAGTGTGCGTGTCTCTGGGGAGTGTGTTTGCTGTGTCCTGGGTCTCGGTGTCGCTGCGAGGGATGCTCTCAGGCCGGGAGCCGGACCCTTTTCCTCCCATGGTCAAGCTTTTTTGGAAGCTCTCTGAGGTGAAGTAGTACACCACAGGGTCCAGGCAGCAGTTGAGGCTGGCCAGGCAGAGAGTGATGGGGTAAAGAGTTCGGGCGAAGCGCTCCACGCCGCAGTTAGCCAGGGCCTGGGTCCGCACCAGGGCGTACAGGAAGAGGATAGAGTTATAGGGGACGAAGCAGATGATGAAGATGCCAAGATGGACCAGAATCATCCGTAGGACACGTCTCTTACTGTCACAGCCATGGCCGACAGTCACCGGGCGCCGCAGCGTCCGCAGTACAAGAGACGAACATACCAAGTTGGCCAGGAGGGGGAGAAGGAAGCCCACAATCTGTGAAATACACAAGTTAAAATTTGGTTACCAACTGTTTTGATAATCAAGTATCATTTTGGTAATTTGTTATGGAAAAGATTCAAACATTCGCTGGTTTCAGCTCCTTAATTGTGAGGATTTGCAGCTTTCCTTTGACATTTATGGCAATAAATGAAGAATATTTAGGTTTTTTTTGACTGCTGGTCGAACAAAAGAAGTAATTTGAAGACGTCACTTTGTTATGACATTTTACAGACTAAATAATCAATCAATTAATCATGAAAATAATCAGCAGATTATTCAATAACTAGAATGAGCACATCGTGGTTGTATGCCCCCTTGTTCAAGGCATGTTGGTGTTCCCCAGCTGTAGCATTTTCTGCATAATATTGTAATGTCACAGTACATTTCACCTCCGACCTTGGATATCAGACATCATTACTTCCTCATTTATATCCAATTAAAAATTTGTGTGAAGAATTGCATTGTAATCATGGCATGAATGTAGTGCATGTGTTCACATGAATTATCACTCACCTCGATGAAGATGGTGATTTTGGACAGGTAAGTCCTCCAGGTGCTCTTGGAGAAGCCCTCGAAACACGTGGTGGCTCTGTTTGTGCTGTTGATGGTGGAGAAGAAGGTCACCGATATCCCGCCGCCTACGATGGTCAGCCACACGGCGGCGCACACCAGTGCCGCGTTCCTGCGAGTGCGGATGGAGCGGGAGCGGAAAGGGTAGACTATCGCCAGGAAGCGGTCCACGCTGATGCAGGTGAGGAAGAGCATGCTGCCATAGATGTTGGTGATGAAGGCTGTTCCTGATACCTTACACAGACCGTCTCCAAATGGCCAGTGGCGGTTCACATTGTAGAAGACCTTGAACGGCAGCGTGAAGACAAACACTAAATCGGATAGTGCTAAATTAGTCATGAACATGGTGGTCTCGTTGCGCATCTTCATGCGGAAGCAGAAAACAAAGAGGGCAGCACAGTTGGTGATCAGGCCCAGGACAAAGACCACGCTGTAAACCACCGAGTACAAGTTGTACTTGAAGGAGTCGTCGATGCCGCAGTCCTCCATTCCAGTCTCGTTGAGCACCAGGCTCGCCATGATGGAAGCTTCAAAAGGAATGCGGGCTCCAGAGAAAACGGGTACACCAAAGCGTCAGGAAAGGGGGGAGCGGCAGCGGATGTCTGGGGATCGATGGTGTCAGCAGGGGATCCACCAGTCGAGTCCCCTCCAAGTCATCATGGACGTTCAGACACAAACGGAGACAGAGACAGTCAGGATGCACGCCTGCAGGGCTGGTCAGTCATCCTGTGGAGAAAAGGAAAAGCACACGGTCACTTCCTCACTATAAAAGTTACAGAGCAACAAGCAAACAATTCCAGCTCCCCATGAGATGAAGCGTTATGGTCCACCTGTGTGCCGTTAAACATCATACCAAGCACACATTTAGTATGTTTAGTGTATTAAAGTGTATAGAATCTGAATCTTTAATGCCCAGCAACAACAAGCACAATTTGGTTTCATCTATTTAACATTAAGCTCTTGATTTGGATCAACATCAGTTGCACCCAAGTGGGAGAAGGAAAAATATGACAAACTGCTTGACTGTATTTTGCTCCATTTTCAGTGCTATCACCGTAACATTCAGGTTCATTTAAGTGTAGTTCATGTGTTATCTGTCAGTATAAATAGCGTCTCATCTTTCCGCAGGGTTTCAGTTCAGTTCTGTCATCAGGACTGTGAGATGCAAATCGCTGCCAGAAACTTGTTCTTGTAGATCAGGAGGCAAAACAAACTTCAGCTACATTCATTCACAGCCAGTGCAAAGTCCAAGGCTGAGCTCCAACTGGAGGAAGTATATAAGTCGGCATGTTGACGTGGTACAAAAGCAGTGCAGAGCTGCTCCCCACCATCACAGAACAGGGTTGCTGAGAAACACAATAGTTTTGTTGTCAAGCAGGAACAATCCAAATGATTTGACATTGTGGAGCACAATGTATTTACTTGTTTTACTTGAAGCAATGTTGTATATATTTGAGTGTGTGACAGCAGAACAGGAACTTAGATTGTTGGGAATGTGTTGAGTTTTTAGAGCGCTAACTATCTCATCTCTATCACAGTGTGCTGTATAATATGAACAGTCTCGATATTCTACAAGTTCAACATTCAGAGCGCAGCGATGGCCAAAAAGTTAAATGTGAAGTGGGATCAAAATGTTGTCGTTGATATAATTCAAAGGTGCACTTTGTAGTTTTGGCGAAGAGATATTTTAATTGAGAAAGATCTTCTTTGGCCATTTTTTTATGCCCAAACAAACTAAATAAACAACTTTCTTGACTGAGAGTGAAGACTGAACAAAGTGACCTCAAAGAACAACGCAATTTCATATTGTTTTGCTTTGTTTATATGTGGCGGGCCCTGCCACCTCTCAAGCTCCAAACAGTGTTCTGGGAGTTTATTTTCATCTGAGAACAGATTGTTTATTCAGTTATGGACAAAAACTAAACATTTCTGAGTTTGTATTATTACCTCATTAATATTGTTAATATTACAATTATAATGAATTTCTTCTCCAAAACTACAGAATGCCCCTTTAAGTGCTGCACAGTTTTTTGTATTTTACTTGGCTAGTTCCATTTTCTGCTTCTTCAACTTCCACTACACTAAATCTTGGAGGAAAATGTTGTTTTTTGCTGCTCACAAAGACATCGGTTTGGATTTAATTAAACTAACTAAGTAGAATGAGAGACTACACGTGTTCTTAACGGGCTTCAAGCAGCACAACAAACTTCTGTTTGAGCCTCCCATCATCTCCCCTGCACCCTCTGTCAAAAAACAAGCGAGTAAACACAAACAACTACACCGCTGTGTAAATCTCCACAAACACTCACACACTGTGATTCACAGTAAGCTCTCTCAGCCACTGCCAGATAAATATTGCTCAAACTCTGAACCACAAAGGCACGAGCCAAATAAATATACAGTGCTGGACTGAGTGCCATCTAAATGACTCTCAGTCAGAACAGATGATGAGGTATTTTTCTAACTGAAAGCAACAATATGCAGCTGTTATGATGGTGATTCTAAGGAAAGATAGTTGATTGTTGAGTCCCAGATTGTCAAATACCGAGGCTTTGGGTTAATGGTTTGGGTGGGGGCCATGATCTCATTTGGCTTTTGAATTTGCTTGGCATTTGGCGATCTAGGCATGAGACTGGCGTACCCCGCCACTCACCCAGTGTTAGCTTGGATCGACTACAGACCCCCGTGACAATGCAAAGATGGATGGATGGAAAGAGACTCAACAATCAACTATCCTTCTGCATAGTGCTGCTTTAACTAACATCTATCTCATCTATTTCATCATTTCTGTCAACTGTGGTCATGAGGAGAACTACACTTACGTGGCTTTGGAGGCAGCTCTTTACAAAATAAACTTCAGTGATGTCATCAGGGTTATCTCGCCTTGGGATTGGAGAATACAATAGAAATCCTACCTCAAAGCTGAGGTGGAGAGATGGCTGTTTATGAAAAACTCTGTCCAGCTGCATTTTGTAAGATCCACAGAGTTTATACTGTATATTATGGACTAAAAGCTTGATTCTGACTATTCTTTTATCTTTAGTTTTAATAAAACCTCCATCCTAGGTCCTCCAGCTTTATGTGAGAGCAGCGCTGAATCCCTAAGGCACCTAATGTAACAAGCTAAAGTGGCCTTATCTTGTGTTATGCAACAGAGCTGAAGCAGCAGTGAGGTGGTCGGCCTCTGGCATCGCCTGTAAAAATTCTGAGTGTCTCCGGATAAGATTCTCTCTGAATATCTATTCATCACACACACACACACACACACACACACACACACACACACACACACACACACACACAAAGGCGACGCTGTGAGTGTATGCAGTCCATCAGGCCTGTCCTGTGCCAGCTGCAGTGTGACATCTTTACTGCATTTTCACACGCCTCCCAGAAAGTCTCCAGCATCCCTCACAATGCCCTCACTGTACCCATCTGCACCAAACACACACTTACATATGCACAAGTCTGCACACGTGCATACACAAGCAGGCAAACACTCATATGTGCCAGTCCTCACACACACACACACACACACACACACACACACGCTCTGGTTCTGTGTACTGTGGCTCTGTCCCAGGACCTCTGACAGAGCCGGCTTCATATTCAGCTGATGTTGTTTCTGCGGGGAGTCCAGTCTATAGAACATTGAACTTGGCTGCTACACAGTTTATGTTTAAAAGAAACTCAGACATAGCAGAGACACATTTAAAGATGTTTTGAACTTCTAGGAAGCCTGAGTGTTTGTGTCTGTGTCGGTGTGTATGGATTTCATGTACAGGTCGCGGACAGCTGCACAGTTAAAGGGGTTCCCCCCGCAGTGGTCCGTGGCAGTGACAGAAACAGGCCTCTGGGACCCGCTGATCCGAACGGATCGGGTTCAGGCTCAGCTCACATCCAGCTGTTCCTTTCTCTCACATGTAAGGAGAAGGAAGAAGGCACAGAGAGCTAAAGGTGGACAACAAGACATCTTCACTGATTACAACCGGGAGAGCTTGTGGGGTCAGTTTGTAGAGTTTGTTTTTTAACTACCATCACACTCCACCGACATCAGGAGTCCCCCACATACTACTTTATGAGGTTATAATGTTTGGTTATAATAATATCAAACAGTTGGTTGATTAGCCAAACTGTCAATTAATTGTTCTGTCATTTTAATGTATAGGTTTTCTCAGCATTATATGGTAGTTATTTGAATGTGTTTCGGACTGTTTGGACCTTTAGTCAAACAAAATAAGCAGTTTAAAGCAGTAACCTTGGAAAAATGTGGTGTGATGGTAGGCATTTTTTTTTTTATATTTTACAGTCCAAACATTTAATCAATTAAATAAGTGAATATCAAACAGCCACAGCCAGATTTTTATAAAGCTGTGGAGAAGCAAAAGGTGCCGGCTGGATTTGGATTCAATCAACACCAGATTCCTGAGGACTTTAACGAAAGGTGCCCAAACACGTCAGTTAAAGAGTGAAAGTCTTGTCATGATCTTCTCTCCCTCAGGTTGATGGAAAGCCAGGTGAAGTTTCATAGTCCTTAAAAATGTTTCTGAAGCCTCACAGGGAAAACACAGCATTCTCCTTAACAACTGAACCAGATAGGAACTTGTAATGAAACTTAAAAATGACTCCATACAGCTCGTCCATTGTAATCCAAGTACCAGGAAGCCCAAACTGCTTTGAAGAGACATCAGTTAGACCTTCTTTCAAATCAGTTTGGGGTCTTGGGGGCATCTGGAGATCTGGATCATACTGGAAAAGCTATGTGGAGCCATTTCATGTCTTTTTTTCTCCAGTTGTTAGAACAAGTGCTCATCTACCACCAGTTGTTTAGGAGAATGCTGCAACACCGTTTCGCTGTGAAGCTCCAGAAATGTTTTGTGAACTACAAAATTTCCCCTGACTTTCTATCGGTATGAGGGTGAGTAGACAATGACTGACTTTTCATTTTTGGGTGAACTTGTCCTTTAAGCCTTGTGCTCTTTCTGTCAGACTGCAGATAAAATAAACTGATTCAAAACTGGATCTGATGCAACGTCCTCTCACAACAACATCTGATTGGCAAACACGTTATAATTCATTACCTAGAAAACACTGAGTCTGCAGAGTAGCTGGTAACTAAATGTGTCAAATGAATGTGGTGGAGAGAGTATAAAGCAGCAGAAAAATGGAAATACTTAAGTAAAGTACCCCAAAATAGTACTTAGGAATGCTGTTTGAGGAAATTGTACCTGGAAATTTTAAAATATAGATATCCGTCCTGAAAAAAAAACAATCGATCGACCCTAATTTTAACTCTAAATTATATGATGATGATATTACCGTCATCTGCAGGGACTGTATACGGGTGCTAATTACACTGTTATTCAATAAAGACCTAAATGAGGTCACATTATTTGTGCAGCAAAATGCATCAGCCTGTACAGAAAGGTGTTATTTGTCGTATATATGTACTAGGGTTGTCAAAAGTATCGAAACTCAAAAAAGTATCGATACTAAAATGTTGTATCGAATACGATACTCATTGTCAAAAGTATCGCTACCGATTATATTTTGTACTACCTCAGACCTGAAACTTGTTATCATAGTTGCAGTTTCTTTTTGCACAACTGTTTTTTATTATAAATATTTAACGTGTGGTTCTGTTAATTGTTACATGTTGTAACGGAGGTTATCTTTGCATTTTTCTTGTTAATAAAAATATTTCTTTTAAATCTTGGAGTCTTTTTTTAATCCTTGTGGTATCGAAAATGGTATCGAGTATCGAATATTTTCCTGAGTATCGGTATCGAGTTGGAAATTTTAGTATCGTGACAACCGTAATATGTACATATGTAGTTTTTGGAAAAGAAAGGTAACATTTACAGCATTAATAAGGTAACAATACAAACTCAGAAATGTTTATGTGGTGGATATACAAGCTGTCATCAGAGGGGTCCTGCAAATATAAACAAAGTCTGAGATTGTGTTGTCCCGTGATGACACTTCATTCCTTTATCTTTTTCAGTCATGAAAATCAGCGAATTAAGATTTTTCTCTAGTCGTCCCTAAAAGTTACATATTGCTCCTTTAAACCACAACACTTGTCCTACACTGTGGATCTCTGTGGATGCACTTAACGAGCACGAGAGTACAAAAAAAAACAAAAAAACAGTCCCTTCTCTCTCTCTCATGTGGAAAGCAGCCACTGAAACTTTTCCCCAGCTGAAGACAAAACATGTTTTTGTGACTGTGAACAGAAAAGTTATTGTGCGGCGCGGACGGAGCAGAGGACACTTACTGGCAGCTGAATGGATGGTGACAGCTCACCTCCCCGGTCACTGGTGTTTGTCAGTGTGGCAGCGGCGCAGCTGTCAAAAGAAAAGCTCCATACTCCTCCTCTCAGATGTTCTGGTGCTGCTCGGTCCCGGTCTCCAACTGTCCCGGGTCAGACTGCAGCCTGAAAAGTCTCGGAGACGCCTCTGTGCTCGTTCAGGACAAACAAAATCCCGCCGGTGCGAGTTCCTCAGTCGGTCCTGTCGACCCGCTCCGTCTGTCCGCTGGAAATGAGACCACCGCATCACGTCCTCCGCGAGGCTCCCCCGGGGGCGTGCACGAGCGCGCGTGCACGCGGAGAGCCGCTTGTACGGCCACAGGAAACCAGACAATAGCACCTCGACTGGCCTGCAGGGAGGAGGAGGAGGAGGGGGAGGATGAGAGGAGAGGAGGAGAGGGGGAAGAGAGAGGGAGGAGAGAGGGGACACAGGCTGGTGTCATCAGCTGGAGCGCAACAGTGTGCCAGGAGCACCTTTATTAGCCTTTATATTCATATAACAGACATTGCTGCCGTTAAGCTTTATTCAAGTGCTTAAAGGTGCAGTATGTAAAAACTGACCTCCCGTTGAAATTATCATTGAAAACGAATAGGCTAGAGGGCAGCATATTAATGGGCAAACCTCGGTGACTGCAGCGGTTCGCTGCTCAGCTCAGCGGTCCTATTATCCGACTTGAGTACGCTGCAGCTCGGACAGATGGGGGGAGTGCGACTGGCTGCTGCCTCTTTACGAAATATAGACCTCATTCATGTCAACTCTGAAAAGCTGTTTTCTTCACACTGTTTGTAAATTTAGTTCATTAAAAAAAAATGTTTAAAGTAAAATTATTACATAATGCATCTTTAAGTCTAAATGTGTGTGTTTGTTTCTGTTAGAGGCCTATTCTGTTATTGTGTTTCTGTTTTTCTCTGCTACATGTACTGGACAGCTTTAGTGAGTTATTGTCAGACTGTAGAATGTACGGTATATTGAAAATAGGATTTGCTGTTATAGATTTAGTTAAATCTGTAGCTTCACCTCAGATGCATAAAACTGTGCTTACACATGAACACATCTATAACGGTGGTAATAACACAACAATGACTCAATGGTTTTGTGTTAAGTATCAAAGTATATTTGGTTCAGAAGAGGCTGTTGTTCTTTTACTAAAGTACACATTTAATGCTGGAACAGAACATTACATTGTGATATTACTACTTTTTTTATTTATTCATTTTATCATAACCAGGGGGAAACTAAAGTGTGAAATGATAAACTAAAACATGTTTATATTATTTTATTTGACTGTTACTGCAATAAGACCCCTAACTTCAAATAACTTAAATCGGTGGATCAACTTCAATAGATTAGATTGCATAGTCTAATCAGCTCTAATTTGTTCCCTCAGTCTATATGTTGAAAAGCGCTTTGCAATGTTATTGGAAAAATGGTGTATAAATGGTTAACAAGTTTATTAAACAGCTATCATACAGTTGCGGGTGAGTCCTTTTATGTTTATATTGACTTATTTTAGGAGTAATTCTTCACATTCTGTACTTGCATTTCATATTTAATATTCCATTTCATTTGCAGTCTAGACATATGAAGTTATATCGGCCTGGAAGGGCTCATAATCTCTGTTGGACGAGTTGTAATTGTGTGAATTGAGATTTAAGTGCTCGTGTGCATCATGGAATAACTGAACGTCCCATGATGATAGACTGTAGACCAAACAAGACCATAATCTTTTCGCTGCAGTGCAATTAAAGAAGCCGACAGTGTAATTAGAGTTCGACATGGGGATGACATCTTCAGAGTCTCACACCGGTCAAATACGCCGTGGTGTGTGATGCGTCAGTGTCTCACATCATAGAGCTATTTTGGCTGATCAGAGAGCTGCCACACTATTGTTACAATACAATCTTCATGAGGCCACTGAAAGAGGTATTTTTAGCCAGGTGACAGGGCGGTGTTGGACAGATTCCCATTGTGTTCAGGCTGGCATGGGGGCTCTGTGTGTTTGTGTGCGTGTGTGCATGTGTGTGTGTGGGGGGGTGGGTGTGAGCAACAGAGATAGAGAGAGAGGCACTTGACAGAGGGGAAGTGGTCTTTTGGGGGCTGCGCCTGGCAGGCTGACCACTCCACAATAGCAGCATGGAGGACAGGACATCCTGCTTACTGCAAAGGCTGAACTCAGACACACACACATACACACACACATACACACACACACACACACACACACACACGTTAGACACCACCAGATGTCTCTAACCTCTTGATTGTTGGTGTTGAACTGCATGTGTATGAGTCACACATTGTGATAGAAACATGTTTCCTTAATTACATTTCATAACACGATTCCTACATTGTCCTTAAGCCATCTTATATATGGTAAGATTCATTAGGTAGCAGGCAAGAGTTTCCCAGTGCAACAGCAGTGACACACTGGACCATTATGGGGAGATCTGAATTAAAAGGGGGAAAAAAGGTGATAACAGATTTGATTGACTGGATTATGATGGCATTTTGCAAATAGGTATAAACCATCCTGTGGGGTTTAAATGTTTAGCAGGTTTTCACAAAAAACTTGCATGTAACAAAAACTGTTTAAACATCTTGTGAGGATTTGATCTTCAGGGGTCTCATGCCAACAACAAATTCCTGTATAATCAAAAGTGAGACATGTCTTGTCCACAGCCATGATTATGGCTTCATGATACCGTACACTTGATATCGCCAAGTTGATGTTCTCTTATTACAAGAAAGTGATGACTCTCACCTCGCAGACGGAGGTTTTGCCTCCTAATTGAAACATATTCAGAAAACAGTGGCATCCACCAGGGCGCCATACAAGCTAGTGTTGCTACTGTTTTCTATCATTGATTGGTTCGGTTTAGGCAATAAAAACACTTGGATAGCTTGAGGAAAACGTGGTTATAGATTTTTTTTAAAAAGACCCTGAAAAACACGTGTTACAAAGGATAACTTTTCCCATGTTCATATTTTTCAAAATTTTTCCCCGAGGCGCAAAGCAATAAAGAGACAAAAAAAGACATTGAAAAACAAGATTAATCAGTTGCAGTGATTCAACATTCGCCTAGTCATGATGTTCCAGAAACAACTACATTGGATTGTTCACTTAGACACAGGGGTGTTTTAAACTAAATGCTTCCCTCAAAATGCTAAAGTCATAAGCTTTTAGGCAGTTTTTTATTTCTTTGTTTTAATTTGGGTTTGGGCAAAAACATTTTGACCCGATCATTTTGCTGAAAAGTTCGTCAAAGTTACTTCAGCTTCGGAACATGAATGTTTGAGGCAAATATGATGGAAATTTATCTGACAGTTATCCAGATATTTCTGTCTTGATGAACCCACTGAGATTGGATTTACGCGTACAAACATTGTAAGCAACAGAGTTATATCAGTTAGGCCTTGGGTAATTTACACATAACCAAGTCCAACAAGGTCATCTTACAATAAAAGTGTACTACTGTTTACTGTTTACTGTTTCCCTGATATACTGACAGCCGAGGCAGCCAACTGGAGCCAAGAAACAAACCAATTAAAGCCAAAGCAGAGGAGCAGACGCCGTGTTGAAACGTCATGATTGGATGATCCAGAGGACATGTAAGGTTTGATTGGGTTGCAGAAACTTCCCCCCGTCCTTACACACAAACACACACTCCTCCCTTCCTCTCCTTTCTCTGTGTTTGGTAACGGTAACTAAGCTGTGCTGCCCCGGCGAAAGCTTTGTGAGTCACACCAACCAGAACAAAGACCCCATTACTGCACCCCCTCCACCCTCTCTCCCTCCCTCCATCTCCTCTCTTCCTCGACCCCTCTGTCCTGCTCTCCTTTAATGCGATGATGAGTGTATTTCCTTTGCCTTCCTCCCCTTGCCTCCGTCCATCCTCTCATTCATTGGCTCCAGGAGGGTTTAGGGGCAGCCCCGTCGTGCCGTACATGCCTCTGCCCTGACAACAGGGCCGGACAAAGGCAGCAAGGCAGTACAACACAGGAGACTTGAGCTTTATAGGCTTTATTGACTGATATTAACATGACCACAGTCGGGTTTCCTGCGTGTGCATGTGTACATGTCTATATGTGACCTTAGCCCCGGTGAGCCAGCGCTCAGCTCTGACCTGATTAGAGAGCAGCTGATCCACAGCTGAGCGGAGCCCGGATCAATGCTGCTGGCTGTGACCGAGGCCGCAGAGGGAGACCGGAGACACTCAGCAGCTCCGGAGATCGAGCAGCGCTGTTTACCCCACAGCACTGATAGGTGCAGCATGAGCAGCCATGGGTGAGCAGTGAGAGACGAGGCAGACAGGCTGACCAGACTGACCCCGGCCTGTGCAGACAGAGCCTGCTGTTTGTCTCTGTGATATAATGGTCTGATGTACCTGATGTGCCTCGAGATAAATACAGTAAAAAGTCAACTGACAAAGATTTGATCAGTTCGTTTCTAAATATGGTCCTCTTGGCAAGTTAAATTTTTATAGCACCAACAACCGGGGAATGAAAAGTACAGCACAGACATAAAAGGCACAAGGAAAAGTCACATTGAAACACACAATATGTCATTTCTGCCACTAGAGGCCTCTCAATCAAAACATGACAGAAGATGTAAGCAGTATGGGATCATGGGAGTTGTGAAAATCTATCAACGTGACCAAACCTTGAGCGAAAATGACAGAATTCTCCGTGTTTATCTTTTGGAATAATGTAAGGACACAACTCAACAACATTCAGTATGTAACAAAGGTCTCGTCATCATTTTAAAACGTTATATAGTTAATCTTCAGATAAGATATCAAGGGTAAAATAACCAGTCAAGTTGCTGTTCCTGAGCTACGATGTGGAATAATGAACAGAGCTTCTCTTTACATAACATTATGATGTCACAGTGAAGTCTTTGGATAGTACACGTCATAACTTCATCATTTATCCTACTATACTTTTGTGGGAACGTTTGTCATGAGTGTTGTGAGGTCACAGTGACCTTTGACCTTTGACCTTTGACAACCTGACTGTAAGGCAAGGCAAGTTTATTTGTATAGCACAATTCAGACACAAGGCAACAAAGTGCTTTACAGGCACACACAAATTACATTAAAAGACATAAAAATTTCATTTAAAAGACAAGAATTGCATTTTAAGACCAGCAAAAACATTAAGAAACAGACATTAAAAAAAAAGGCTGAAACCATTCAATGCTTTATAAACCAACAGCAGCATTTTGAAATGTATTCTTTAATAGACAGGAAGCCAGTGTAAACATCTAAGAATCGGAGTGATGTGATCTACTTTTTTAATTCTTGTTAGGAATCAGTTCATTCTTCTTCACATTTTTGCCAAATTTCCGAAAATACCTCCAAAAAGTTGAGATATCACATTCACAAGAATGGCACAGAATGTGATGGAGTCAATCTTGGGAGAGTTTTATTAAACATGGAACACTTATATTTCTATTTTCATTCATTATATCTGGATGGCATAGTTCTACATATAAAGCCTCTTGCTATATGTTTCCAGTCTTGTTATGAATCTTCTATCTTTTATCTTGTGATATTTCTCCTTGTTGTGTCTTCTTATGTGGCCACAGCTCCTTCAGTGAGGAAGTCTGACTCTGGCTGATTTATTCACAGATCAATCAGAATCTATCAGTGCTGATTATTCTTCGAACCTCACCGATAAAATTAGTTTGATTACGATGATGAATAAAAGCATTCCTTCTTTTTTGCCTACAATAAATACGAATTGGGAGTTGCACTTCATGGATTATTTTCAGCCGGTACGATCAACAGTAATTTCACAATTTACTGAATGATGGCTGAATTCTGCTTGGCTGCCTGTGCTGCCTCTCACACTGTCATCTAGTGTTGGGACACCCGAATTGAACAGATTTAGACTGCGATAAGTATCACTTATCTCCTTATCCTACTCTGATAGCGAGCTCAGTGTGTGTATTAGAAAGGATGTGGTGTGCAAAAGTGACAGGAAGTGAACACGCTATGTTTCTTATCTTTAACCATCATCCACAGACAGTTAGAATTGTTTTGACACGTAGAGAGTTTAAATGGAGGTGCCAGAGCTGCATGTTGAAGCAAGAGGACAAACTGTTCAGTACGTAAAAGACTGACCGAGGGATGGGCTGCAGTGCAGTGTGTCGTCATTGGGAACAAACACGTTTCTCATGAATTAAGTAGTTTATTTGCAAAATGTTTTAACTTGGGCACTTTCCTGTGGTGATTTCATGACAGGCGAAGTCCGCTCTCTTTATGTCTGTGACTAATTACCACAGCACATGCTCCTCTTTGGGTAATAAATGAACCTTGACATGCTGAAGAGGACAAAAAAGGACCTATTGTTGTTTTAAAAGTCTGACCTCCCACATTGTTTACTCGTGACTGACAGCCCCAGTGCCAAGGTACGCTGTGCAGACCTACCACTGCCAAGCAGAGCAGAGAGCATCATGGGAAGGAAGCTGCCACCCGTGCTCCTCACTCCTCCTTCACCCTGTTGTTCCTCGGTTTTCGGCCTCAATTGATTAGTTCCAGGAACACTTAAAGTTGCACACACTCACACACATAGAGACACACAAACCAACACTGAAGCAGCCATTTTAATTAGCTGAGTGTAGCAGCTCCATCCTCCTCAGCCTGTTGCACTCTGTCAAAGGCTCCTTCCAGATGACAGCTTGGGAAAATTGAACTCAGTTATTTTGTGCTACCCTCTGCTGGACACAGCTGCCACTACCACAATAAAATTCTGCTGAATTGCTTACAAATTTTACAAGGTGAAGATGTATGATTCAATCAGCTGCACCTGAAGCCACCTAACCCTAAGCCACCTGAGGAGTTGTTCTTCTCCCTTGCTCTTGACCTTCAACTATGCCATGCACTGTACATACTCATCAAAATGTTACAAACGCAAACAGGATGTGCATCTCTGATCTTTCACATCCTCAACGACAAATTTGCATAAAGCAAGGATGATGGTTGTGGCTGATATCTGAGCTGAGGCCACAGCGTGCCAGGGCACTACTTTCAAGCCTGAAACCCCTGTGTCTGTGATATTGGTCTTATCAGTTTGACCAGCATTTGACTCATATACACAGAAATGCTTCTCTACTCTGTGTGTGTGTGTGTGTGTGTGTGTGTGTGTGTGTGTGTGTGTGTGTGTGTGTTATCTGTGCAGTGGTTTGCTGGGTAAATGTCAGACTTGAAACTTTTTAATCTGGAGCAGAGTTATAAGTAAAAATTTTGCTGCTGAGTCATAGTATGTTGGGAAGCGTTTGCTGTACAAATGATTCGGTTGCAGACAAATGTAATGTAGTGTAAACACGGACATTTGTGAACTATCAGTATGGATCAAGGGAAATGATCTGCAAACACAACGCGTGTTTATTCAAATTCCAGAGTAGCAGGAAATAAAATTGGACTTCAGACGATGTCATCTGTTGTAGTGCTCTAACGTATTTGTTTAGTATTTTATTTTGTCACCTTTTTCCTGGGCAGTCTGCCAGATCAAACAGCTGATCAAACAGCTGAGTGGCTGCAGGATGAGAACGCTGTTAACGTGTGATCAGCTTACTTCTTAAAGGATAACTTACTTTAAGGTGATGTCAACAAACCGGTATGTAGCTGCTTGCACAAACACACTGTTTTAACCACATTTTTATTCACGTTGAGTCATACACGCAACAGTGCTGTGTTGTAAGGTGTCTGCTGATGTTGCATAACTTTTGAGGTGAGATCTGGAGCATGTTAAGACGCTTAAAAGACAGTGTAAAATTCTGACTCCATGCTGTTAGCTGTCAATGCTAACTCTCCGTTCAAGGAGCCCTGTAAGGGTAGGACCAAAAGTGTTTGCGTCTTCGGTACTGGCAAGTCAAGGGTAGCTTGAGCAGTAAAGCTGCATGTTGAAATCAACCGAAGTTCTCCTTTAAGCATTTAAAATGCTTTTGAAGCATTGATTTCTTTTATACTGAAGAAATGCCACAAAGCCAGATTTGACAATATTTATTCACCTTCTGTAACATATTCATCGTACCACACGTTTTCAAAACACACATGTCAAACTCAATATGAACTTCACTCACTACTCCGCTCTTGGGTGCCGAGTCACTGAAGTGCAACATGTAAGAATTGGCAGCCTTTTTCATTTCATACTGAAAAGAATTGTTGGCTGCATATCTGCCTGCTAACTGTAGCACCTGTGAGCTAGTGAGCTCAGTCAGCTGTGCAGCTACCAGGAGATTGTTGGTGTTTAAACCGCTAGCACTGGAGGTTTAGACTCGGAAGGGCAGGAGCTAGCTGGCTAGCATACTAACTTCAGTAGAAATCTCTCTTCCAAACAGTACAAAGTCATCATAATGTCAAAACTGCTGTTTATTCACATTCTTTTGATAGTTTTAGTTGATTTTTGAGTGTTTTCAACTAAACGTCCGACATATTGCCCCTTTAAAGTGGAGAGTATGCAACCTTTGACAGAAGAAATAACACACTCCCCGTTCACAAATAAGAAGTCATGTGCAAAAACGATACAAAGCATTCTTTAGTTTGCTGTGCAGCTAGTGGTCAGTGGAGCGTTGGTCGTCAAATCTCAGCAACACAACACATAGATGTATTGATAGAATGGAAATCCAATATACTGGCGGGGGGTTGTGTTTCAAAATAAAACTCTTACTTAGCATATCTGTAAGATACGTATAAGATAATGTTAATCAGAAGTTCTACACACATTAAATAAAGCTTTATTCTATAAAAATAATACAAATAATTTGATAATAATGATTTCATGCTATTTTACAGCCTAAGCTTTCAATGAAAGGAGCTCTTTCTCTTCTGTGGTCTGCTATAGAGGACTGCATAATGCAGCCATAAATTCCCCAGCCATAATGTCCTCCTCAGGCAGGAGGAGAAAGCTGAAAGCGAGGGAAGAGGCACCAGGCCCAGGAATGAAGTTTGAGGGTTTTTTAGTGTTGGGGAATGAGGAATATGAGGTCCGGACTCCTGTTTTAAGTGGAACATGAAGAGCAATTCTAGCAGCATAAGCATCCAGACCAGGCTGCAGCTGAGCTGAGCCCAGCGAGAAGTCCTGAATCTCCTCGTCTGCTGAGGCCAGCGTGACACCAGCGTGGCCTCCAGTCCCAGCAGCCCCAGCAGGAGCAGAGAGGCCAGGTGGTGAGCATCAAGCAGCTGCAGACAGAACTGGTCCGTAGCCTCCCTCCACCACCCTGAATCCTTCATGGGGCCCATCCTAATCTCCCAGCCTGCCTCCTCCATCCACCAGGTCAGCGTCCTTCCCAGCTGGAGCATCCAGCGCAGCAGCACAAGACTGTCTGTGAGAGCCAGCTGGCCCAGGAGCACAGTGGAGGGCTTGGTGGAGACCTGAGGGGAGCGGAGCAGCAGCAGGACCCGCAGGCTGAACATACAGCCCACCAGCAGGGGGAGGCCTGCACTGTGGGGGAGCAGCAGCACCGTCACCAGCTTCAGCAGCAGGAAGCGCCGCAGCCATTCTCTCGAGGCAGAGAGGCCTCCTACTGTGACCGAACCAGGCCAGAGCCACGAGCTGATCTCCCACACTGACTTTAACACTTGGTTTGATCTGCAGAGAGTTTCACACATGAAGGTTAGCTCAGTGTGATGTCATACCTCTTTCAAATAATTCTCTTCACGCCTTTCTCCTGTTTTATGACTGTGTCAGTGTTGTGTAAGCAGGCAGATGCCCAGGCATGCAAACAGGCTACCAATAAATTCTTCAGTTACAGCTGTTATTTAACATGACTGAAGTTGAGCCTCATCCAAGTTCAATTTGAAACGCATTTACATGGAAAGTAGTTTCATTTAAAGATAAAGAAGCCTCGTGATCATGATATGACACAACATGACACTCTAGTATTTAAAGAATGTACAATCAATTCAGTTTCTGGATGGTTACAATCAAAAACAGTCAGGAAAGTGTATTTTTTGTCAGGAAACATCAACATTTACCAACTAAGCTCAAGTTATTTTTGTTGAATTTGACTCTGTATCTTCTAAATTCAAGCATCTCCTCATGTTGACCTCCGTGTCATTCCTCCTAATGTCTTGAAGTTCCGCAACTGATTTAGAAAGTTAGTACCTAACTTTAAACAAATAATTGAATGTAGTCTGTGTGGGACTCACCTGTGTGTTGGCAGGAGGGTGAGATTTAAAGTCATTGTCCTGTTTGGATGTGGGCCGAAAGCTTTTTGTTTCGTTCCCACGTCAGCCCCTCTCCTGAAAGAGGCTGAGTGAGTGTGTGTGAGGAGTCCCCTCTCTCCTCACTTTATCAACTGCCTCGGCTCGGCCGGGTTTCAGTCTGTAAATGTCATCATGTCTGGTCTGGAGGAGAGCCATACTGAGTCACGTTGGTGGAGGATTTGAGCCTGAGGGGTTTCCCTGCATTGCTGACATCAGTGTAAACCTGTCCATGTGATTTTCCATGCAACACCGAGCCAAAAAAGGAGTTTTGTATGGGAGAGCTGGTGCCAGGCGGTGAGGTGCCAGGATGTCGTGCATACATTCGGACAAAGATCAAGAAAGAAACGGTGAAGAACCTCTAACACTGATTAATATCACGTCAGTATAGATTCAGTCACTGAAGGATTTACTTTATGGTTTCAGCGTAAGTGTAACTACCCAGATGTGTTGGCAGCGTTCAGAATGTTGTTTTAGGGTGGGCGGGATGAAACATAACGTTTCCACAACGACCAGGGTGTGATTGCCACGATAACTGCCTTTGTTATCGCTGCCAACTGCCTTGAATGTCTATACTGACTAATCCAACGACTCACTCTGTATTGCTTAATTCATTAGCTGCTGTGCCTCTCTGATGGTCGACTGGAAACATGTGGCCTCAGTTTTAATTTGGCACAACACAACACACACGATGGCATTTAATAGGCCAGTTATGTGAGTAAAAGTGTGTCACGCGTGTGCGCATTTGTTAGTGAGCTGAGGTGTGAACATCTCTGCCAAATATAACAGGACAAGGGTTGAAATGAGCGGGGGTCAGATTGGAAGAAGGTCTGTCTGTGTGTGTGTGTGTGTGTGTGTGTGTGTGTGTGTGTGTGTGTGTGTGTGTGTGTGTGTGTGTGTGTGTGTGTGTG
>CAEMYA010000205.1:5283373-5320873 GCA_903131615.1 Diplodus sargus
GTGTGTGTGTGTGTGTGTGGGTGTGTGTGTGTGTGTGTGTGTCTGTGTGTGTGTGTGTGTGTGTGGGTGGGTGGGTGTGTGTGTGCGTGCGTGGGGTGACACAGTGCACTCATGATAGACTCTGACGTGTTTGTTGTTGTATTTTTTTCCCATAAACTGCACCCAAGTTAAAATAACCAATAAATGCTGCCTTTGTCTTGTAGCAAATATCAAAAATGTTATATGATTGACAAAGTGCTACATTTGACAGGAAACATTGACATAATTCTTAAGTTGTTTTTTTTTTCGACTTGTTTGACATCTCAAGGATTACTCAGAAACGTCCCTCAG
This sequence comes from Diplodus sargus, assembly GCA_903131615.1. Taxonomy (NCBI): domain Eukaryota; kingdom Metazoa; phylum Chordata; class Actinopteri; order Spariformes; family Sparidae; genus Diplodus; species Diplodus sargus. The sequence continues at coordinate 5,283,704 of CAEMYA010000205.1, forward strand.
GACGAATTGTAATAACTGCGGTTCATGTGATAATAAACCTTAGCTTTGCAGCTAGCACCATCATCAGGTCAAAGGTTTGATTCGTCAACTAAATACCTTCAAAGCTAATGATATCCCCGTCAGCATCAGCTGTACTTTGTGTTTACTGCTAATTAGCAAATATTAGCATGCTCATGTTTTAAACTAAGATGATAAAGCTTCTGTTATTGTATTGTCATTGTTTTAACTAACTAACTGTATATAATACATTTGTATATATATGTGTGTGCCTATGTTCTATATCAAAAATGTAAGATTTGATTAAATTGGTTAAATGTAGACACCATGTAGACAAAAAAACACAACATTTGTTTTCTCAAATAGGTTTTTTTTCGAGGAAATGTGATTTTCTCTGATAAACATACGATAGATGAATGTACTCATTTCTAAACTTTGCATATAATGACAGGAGTATTTGAGAGTTTTGTACATGTTCATGTTTAACAAAAACAGATCATATATAATCGGGGCTAATATTTACAGATGAAGAAATACATTTCCTGGTATGAATGTGAATCTGCCTGTTCATTTACGCCCATGATGTCTCAAATTACTAATGGACACGGATGATTTCAAGCAGCCGTTGAAAGACGGAAGGACGATCTGATGACTCACATCTCGACCAGGATCAGTGTTAACTACCACAAAAATGAGCTACCTTGGCCCTTTCGTAACTTCAAGTGAAAAGGCAATGAGTGCTTTTCATAATAACTATGCCTCACTCCCGTTTTCATACTGTCAAATTAGATGCAGCTGTGTGTGTGTGTGTGTGTGTGTGTGTGTGTGTGTGTGTGTGTGTGTGTGTGTGTGTGTGTGTGTGTTTGCACACACTCGACTAGTTTGTTTTCATTTCTGTTGAAGAGTTGTTTACCTTATCTTAACAAGGCTTTAAGCCATGTGTTTGTTGGATGTAAATATGAAGCATTATAACCTGGGGCCTTGTGCAGCAGTAAATGATCATTTTATTTTTATGGAATGCTGCACCAATAGAGTGCCATAAAACATTAACTTTGCACATAAGCAGTGTCTGGTTCCTGGGTAGTCAGACTTGGATGTTTCCACAGACCTGCACTATCCAGAACGTATAAAAACAAAACTGCAGTCTTAACTCATACACGTACACTGTCAGCAACTTGGAAACCACAGAAGACCTCTTATGTTGACAGCGACTCATCTGTCTTTCCGAGCGCTTCTTTGTGAAACACATCTAAACTGCTGAGATGAACAATACATTTCAGAGATAAAGCGACCTACATAAACAGACTCGTCTGCAGGGTATATGAGCGGCTCTGTCGGAGCCACAAAAAGGACCATCTGACCTACAATAGATCTCAGTGTAAGCAGACCTCTCACGTGTTAACGCCCTTTGACTTAATCATCATTAAACATAACTTTTATAAATTCAGCTCCATAAATCTGTCTATCAAATCATGACAAGTGTAAAATGAACCGATGCGCTGGAGATCCTAACAGCTTCCTGGCAGTGTAAAAACCACAGATATGATAAACTGAGTCACAATGTTGTAACTGATGTGTGTGAGCTCAAAGGGAAACAGCTGCTCTCATTTCCATGAAAGGAGAGGTGCTGGTGCAATGGCAGAGGAGCCGTTGGGCCCAGGTCAAATATGCATGGTGTCTGTGTCCAGTAAACATAAGTTTATAACTGTTTATGGGAAAATGACAGCGCACGAAGTGCACGCCTCCTAAACAACTTAAGTGCTTTCTAATCGAAATCTAATCTAAACATCCGTGGTAAAGACACATCAAGTTGGAGTGATATAGCATGCAGTGTGAGATTTCAAGCATTGCCTATTAATATCAAAGCTGCTTTTTTAATCAGGATGTTTAAATTAGCAGAAGTTCCTCAAGTGTAAGACTCTAAATAAATGTTTTTATTGTTCAGTGTTTGTTGGATGAGTTTATAGCCCGGTGGTTAAATACCAATTTAAGGGTTATGTCAGTGTGGTATTTACAGTGAATTTCTGCTGGCGCCGGTGCCTTAAAACTAATATAAATGCAGTTTTAACCTCTTTGGTGGAAAAGCTATGCCAATCCCTTCTAATGCACATGGTTAAAAAATAAAATGTATTTCTTGTGTAACTTGCATATCACTATTCTTACTTTGCTTTTCCAACTTTATGAACAAAAATAGTTTTGCACAGCAGCAGAAGATGAACACTATCTCAGAAACAATCTGCCACAGTCATCAGTCACTGCAGGGCTTTGTGTTTTTCTCGAAGATATTCGGTTTGGTCAACCTGCCTGTTTTCACATCATCTTGTTTTTTCTCTCACGGCAGCTGCAGGTGTGACCACAAGTGGAGCAAGTAAAGGTGACGGAACGCGTAGAGAACGGCTCTCACTTCTGTCCATCCTTACCGTTGCCTTCCGTAACCAGGTCTACATCAAGTTTACACACACGGATGATAAACACACATTGGAACCAACCGACAATCCCCTCCGTCAGGGGAACAGAGCCAGTATTTGATACAGATGTGTAACCGTGAGAACACAAAAAATAAAATGTTTTGAAAATGCAGACTTGAGTTATCAAAACCAACAAGGAGTGATTTTAGCGAGTTACTTTAACATCCACTTACAATCAAAAACTGGCTCAACCACGGGAGGATGCACTCAGTGCACCGACGTCCCACCCACATTATTTGATTTTGCAGATCACTACAATTATGATCCACACAGCAGCCGCCGCACCAGCTGACGACACTGAACTCATCTCATTGTATTGTCTTATTATAGTATATATATAGTATATTATAGTATTTTAATATGCAACCTGAGCACCTCTGTTATATTGTGCCACCTGCTTGTGATCAACCTGTTTATAAATGCAGTTTCCTTGGCTTGTTTGTATCTCTCGCCAACATTGAGACCTCAATCACGATGCAATCAATAAACAATTAAGAGACTTAGCTGGTACTTTGGAGAACTAATAATGGGATTACTCAGAGACGACAAATGCACTTTTATTATCTCTCAGAGGGGTCAAAGCATTTATAGCTGCTTTCTCAATGCACTTAATGCGCTATCAAGCAAATGGATGAATATTCTTGGCCCATGTGGAGTCAGTGATTTTGATGCAAAAGTGGGGCGGCATGTTTGTTTTTGCTGACCACTAAATGAGTTACATATGTATTACTCTTGCTCTTCCACCACACGGGCCTTTCAACTGTGAGAATGAGTTTGGCCATTTCCACTTCAGTATCCGCACTCCATTTACTCACGCTCATTAGCATCATCCAAAGGAAATGCTGTGGAATAACAAAAGTCTTCCATCATCGGTCGAGACAGACTGTGTTTGGCTGTGTCCATAAACTGTGTGGCTTACAACCTCTCATCATCTGATCTGCTTCTTGACTTGTTTGTACAGAACACCGGGACAAAATTCAACAGATAACATAACAAGGCTTAACAAGATGTCTGATGACACAAAAAAACTGTCTGGACTCGCAATGCTCACTGTGTAAACACACAGTAATGTGATACATAGCGAGGAGAAGGAGCCTGTCTTGCAACTCACGTTTGCCTGTGGGTAAAGGTTGCAGAGGAAGAGTCTTTTTTTAGGGCGTTGACATGTGTGTAGATGCATCTCAAAAAATATATATATGTATCTATATATATCAACAGAATGTGAAGAACTTGGTAATGTCAAAGACGACAATGTTTTGTAATGAAGAGATATCTTCTTAAGCAAGCAGCTTCTGTCCTTGATGTGTAAAAGTAATTCCGTTCGCAGCAGCCAGCAGTCACTCTGGTGATACGCTGCCCCTGCTGTATTCGTTGAGAGCATGAATTCAAGTTGACTAATCCTTACATGTTGCACCTTTACGATGAATGAAATCCAGAGCAACTAAATAACAAGAGTGCAGTTTTTTGTGATGATACGACTCTTGTTTTTTGTTTTTTTTTAACCCTCATTTACCATGAATGTGTTAATGATGTCAACATGGCTTGAAGAGAGAGATATCGGTCCTGCTGAGGTTCTGAGGAGGCAGCCACCTGTTGCAGCGTCCTCCCACCACTGCTGCGACATCTGGCAGATGAGACAGAGAGGCGGAGGAAACACACACTGGAGCTGCGCTGCTGTTGTGCATATCAGCTCAGTGGAGAAAGATCAACAGGGTTAGTGGCTGCAAACCTCTGGCACCAAAACAGGAATTCAGTGGTAAGGAGAACTTTTTGAAGTCTTATTATTTACTACGCTGATGCGTACTAAATGAAGACAAGGGATGTTTTCACTTTTGTTGAGAGGAAGTTACTGACAGATTAAGATCAAATCAAGTTGCATCATGTTAGTGCTTAGAGCAATTTACTGTATATGCTTTCAGTTTGTACATCAGACGTTGTTTTAAGAAGCCTGCTTGAATAAATAAATGAATGAATGAACAAATTATTTTATATACGGTTCCGTTATGTTACTCAATACAAAAACTACAATATATACAAAGAGTTCATTAGAGCTACGGATAAGCAAGTTTACTGTAAAGTACATTCACCAGATGCCTTTTATATTATTAATCAGAAGGAGAAAAAGCTTTTATAAATTGTGGTTGGGTTTTCATTTCAAGCTGTTAACGTAGAAAGTATGCAACCCAGATAGCAAAATTTGATTGAATCAACATTGAGATTTTTTCAGGTTGAAGATTGTAATCAACATTGATGTCAGATATTGAAATATACATCGAAAGTGCTCGCTATGATCAACATTGAAATAACGTTGAATTTCCAATGAATTCTGGCAATGAATCAACCTTGATTCAACTATGATATGATCAACATTGAAAGACTGTAGAACTGAATCAACATTGATTCAACTATATATATATATATATATATATATATATAAATGCATTGCATTATACATTGAAACAAGGTTATTATTAAAGAGCCATTTCTACAGGGATCAGTGGCAGTGACTCAAATGCACGACTCGACACACAGAGAATGATTAAGAAAAAAACTCAAATTTAATGCACTAGGCAAGGCAAAACAGGATAAAAACACAAACTACACTAGAAACTAAATACTGCTGGCCTGACTTGAGAATTGACAAGAAATATGGATGGGACGCTCAACGTGACGAACAAGACGAACTGGCATGGACAAACACTAAGCACAAGACTTAAATACACAAGGGAAGGCAAGGCACTTTCAATGTATATTTCAATATCTGACATCAATGTTGATAACAATCTTCAACCTGACAATATCTCAGTGTGGATTCAATCACGTTTTGCTATCTGGGTTTTCTATCTTAAAGGGGCCACAGTTTGAGTTGAAGTCCTGTGAGATCTTGCTGGTCTCGTGAGCCCCCCTGTTCCCCTTCTCCTCCCCACACCCCATCAGCACCATTGAAACAATGTTGATTCATTGTAGGGCATTTCAACATGGAAAAATCAGCATCTATACTACATTGATTTAACAACAGTTTTTCAAACGTTGAAATGGTAACTGTAATCAAACATTGAATCAACATAGATTTTACAACCTCAACCAAAAATAACCAATCTGACCAAAATCCAATATTGAATTAACGTCTTTTGCTATCTGGGAAGTGACTCATAGGGCACTGTGTTGGACATTTTCATCAGAAGAGATAGATCTTCTCTGACGTTTTTTTGTGCCTCAACAAACTAAATGAACAATTTCTCTTTGGTTCTATGACTGAATGAACTGGATAAACAAACTGACCTTAAAGGACAACACCGTTTGTTTCTATGTGGCGGACCCTGCCAACTTTCTAGCTTCAATCATTGTTCTGGGGATGCTATTTCCTCTGAGAACAGCTTGTTTATTCAGTTTTGGAAAAAATAAATATGTCTGAGTTGAGTGACTATTATTACCTCATTAATATTGTAAATATTAAAATAACGAGTTTGAATTTCCTCTCCAAAACAACAAGGTGTCCCTTTAAATATAGCCTGATGTGCAAGTATGAAATAAACAATTCAGCATCAGGATGCTTTGGTCTCCTTGAGGACAATAGACTTGATCAGAATGTTATCAACTAAGGGGATTTGCAGAGTCGATTGCAGCAGAAACGGAAATGACTCATTCACATCCTCATTCTCATTCTTTCTCTACCCAAAAAGAACCAAACATGCTTGACATGATACAAGTCTAAAAAGCTTATCTACTTCTTTGTCTTAACCAGTATCCTCTTGATTCTGCAGCAGCAGCAGAAATTAAAGACAGTCATCAGTGTTTTTCTCGAAGAGATGAGTTTTAGTCGACCTGCTTGCTCACATCCTTGTGTCTTTTCTCTCTCAGCATCAACAGGTGTGCCTACAAATGGAGCAAATGAACGTGACGGATGCTGCAATGAGCAACTCTACTCTCTGTCAATCCATCGATGACTTCCGAAACCAGGTCTACTCCACATCCTACTCCCTCATCACCGTTTTAGGCCTGTTTGGGAATGGCTTAGCCCTGATGGTGTTGATCAAAACCTACCGCCAGAGCTCGCCCTTCCATGTCTACATGCTGAACCTGGCCGTGTCTGATCTGCTGTGTGTCATGACGCTGCCGCTGCGAGTTCTCTACTATGTCAGAAAGGGCGAGTGGCACCAGGGGGATTTCCTGTGCCGCATCAGCTCCTATACCCTCTATGTAAACCTCTACTGCAGCATTTACTTCATGGCTGCCATGTCCGTCACACGCTTCTTGGCCATTGTCTTCCCTGTGCAGAACATGCGGCTGGTGACGGAGAACCGCGCTCGCCTGGTGTGTGTGGGTATCTGGGTGTTTATCTGTCTCTCATCCTCACCCTTCCTAATGTCCGGCCAGCATTTTGACCACAACACAAATAAAACCAAGTGCTTTGAGCCTCCAAATGATAAGGGTATTCAGAAACTCCTCACGCTAAACATGGTGTCTCTGGTGCTCTTCTTCATCCTGCCCTTTCTGGTCATTCTGATCTGCTACGCCGGTATAGTCCGTGCCCTGTTGTCCCGCACCCAAGCAGCCCGTCGCCAGAGGGACACAGGCACCAAAGCCATCCGAATGATTGTCATCGTCCTGCTTACCTTCCTAATCTGCTTCATGCCATACCACGTGCAGCGCACCATCCACCTGAACTTCCTGTCCCGGACTGACACCACCTGCTCAGAGCGCATTGCCATGCAGAAGTCTGTGGTAGTGACTCTGTGCCTGGCTGCTGCCAATTCGTGCTTCGATCCACTGCTCTACTTTTTCTCTGGAGAGGGTTTCCGCAATCGCTTGTCCTCCCTGCGCCAGTCAGTGAGCAGCAGAAAGCAGCATAACGCCAGGATGATAGCCGTCAAAGGCCTGGCGCCGGAAGAGAACCACCAGCCCAAGGCCAGTTAATTTACACCATCAAACAAGCAGCTTAGCGTATGCTTAAAGAGCTTGGGTTGGGATTGAAGGCAGTGAGTTGAAGGAAACATAAGAATTGCAACAAAAACAAAAAAAATTTTTAAATTAAATGTAAACAAATGAGGGCTGACTTATTCATGAACAGAGTATTTAAACAAAAAGTCTCAGGAAGATGTTTTTCCAAAAGAAATCAGTATTTATTATCTACATGTGCATATTGTTTGATAATTCACTGACGTTGTTCTGCCGTATTAAAATGTCAGTCACCAATAATTTACTCCAACTAAGCATTAGAAATAAATACACAAATATGCAGTATATCCATGTATGAATGTATAATAGATGACGTTTCAATATATTCTGATGACCGTTGTATTGCACAACCTGCATACAACTGTTGTTCATGAAGAGCTGCACAAATGTTTTTCTTCTATCAGTTATTTGTAGCATTTTTGTGGGAATGTTGTTGTAATGGACAGTTCTATTTGTCGTTATTTATCGTGACGCTCTTGTAACTATTTTTCTCCAGTGGTTTGTTGTGTGGTGAGTTATTGTGATTTACTCACCTTCATGAAATATTTTGTTCTCAGTTTGGATTCCTATGTGTTGCTTGTGTGCAGTTGGTTGGTTTTTATTATGTTTTACCTACCTTTTTCTTTTGTAAATAATGATGAATATTAGCTTTTTCCTAAGGATACACTTCCTCAATTTCAGCACTGTAATCTGTTTTGAGTTTCAAAACATCATTTTGGGATTTGGGATTGAGCTTTTATTGTGAAGAGTTGGACAGTATGACTGTAAAAAGAGGAGATCAGTTGGGGCTGAGCAGCATCTCTGCAGCCCACTGATTAAAGCTGCTGTAAGAGTTGTTGTCATTTTAGCTAACTTCCTGTCTGTATCTGCAGTCAGCAATCCCCTCCCTCATCTTTACTTCACCGCATTAATGCGGGACGGTAATCACCAGACACGACAATCACTGTCCTGATTGGAAAAAAATGGACAGGGACACCAGAAAATTTATTTTCTCTATTACTGCATGAGTCGGGGGAGGAGACATGGTTTACGCACCAAACACTCTGTGACAGTGATTACTGTTGGAACACAGAGCCATTTAACACTTATTCTATTTTCTTTTTTAAATATCACTTACAGCAGCTTTAACACTTCACATGTAATTTGTTATGTATGTACTTGTATTCCCTGAAGAATTCCAAACTAGTGGATGTCTTGTGTGACAATATGCTGCTGTACAGTATTTACATTGTAAGCAAACCATATATTATGTATGAGAACTGCATTAATAAATCATCCGATATGCTCCACTTGAGTTTGTTTGCATGATATTGCTCACAGCTTTGGAAATCCACAGCAGTCACGTTGACTGACACACACTGTCCACTGGGTGTCGCACCAGCACACATATTGTTGTAGTCCTGTCAAAACAGGCAACACGGATCATTTCCCCTGATGTATCTCCATGAAAACAACAAGCTGCTGTTTTTTTCGAGAGAAGCACTTCATGAGGAGCTGTGGTACATTTTTACAGTACAAACTGACTATGTGCCACATTGTATAAATCATGTCCGTATAGCACGTAATCTTATTAACCCAGGCTCTGAATTATTTTTGGATAGGGCTAAGAGCTTGCCCTCATCCTTCTTTAAAGCCACATGGAAAACGTAAATTTAGCATCCCTGTTAATCAGAAATACAAAACATGACTGAGAGGCCTGACTCTGCTGATTGGAACATAGAAGACCTCTGTATTACCACTTCATAAACAGATTATATCGAGCACATGATCGGCTGCCTCCTGCCGCCGCACAAAAAGATGTTTGTTCAGTCTGCAAAGCAGGACCATCTTAGAGATGGGTCTCTGTGGTTGCAGTGTTAGCATACATCATGGCAGAGATGCTTGCTCCACAGGAAGTAAGGAAAGTCCCGAGTGATTTGACCTTTGATTCGTTTTTGGTGAAGAATAAAACTTGTTTGTCTTCAGGGAGAGCAGACTTTGCAACATGCCTGCAATGTGAGTTCAGAAGCAGTTGGAAGAGCTTTTCAGGAAAACTGCAATCATAGTTGGCCTTTCTGTCACATTTTTAAAGATATTACTAACCTTTTTAGTTTAGATCATCCTAAAATGGACGAATGTTATCAACAGCTGTGAACCATCAATCATCTTCATGTTGCGTCAAAGATGTCTGTGTGTTGTGTTCAAGACACGCCTAAGTTAGCACACTTACCAGCTGTCTACTGTCTTGTATTAATATTTAGTACCGGCAAGAGCCGATAGTCCCGCGGCCCCCGAAGTTTTAGGTGGGAGATGTTTGCGAGCCGAGAGTTCACTAAATACCACAGTTAAACAAAAGAAACTCACATAGACATTTTTAAATCTATTTTCATACCAAAGAGAAAAAGAAAAACATGTGCACACCATCTGAATTTAAGTTCCTCTCAAGTTTGCAAGTAAACATGAACAGCACAACCTATCCCCACAACAATTAAGATATGCCAACGATTGTACCTGAAAATTAGTATTAGCTTACAATGGAGCCAAATCAGAAGTTACAGCATGTCCTCAGTTGGTGATGATGATGTTTCTATATATTCAATAAAAGGCTGGTTCTTTACCACTTCACCTCTCCTGTCCCCTCCGGCCATATCTTCTGGTCCCCGGAGTCACAGTCTTTACTGTATACCTCTGACTTGCATCTGTCAGTCTCTGAATCCGTGTTCAGTCCCAGTGATGTGTCCAGCCGTGTTGATTGGGAGGCAGCTGAGCCCCATTGCCCACAGTGATCGCCCCCTTCATCTAAAGTCGCTACCCAGTCAGACTGTCATCAGCTGATAAAGCCATTTAGCTCCACAACTAACTGAGCTACTTGCTGACAGCACCTTGCCACTACAGCCAAAGATGGCTAAAACAAAGAGTATAGTGAGCAACAACCCGTGGTTTTGCTCTTCCCTATAGACTTGGAGTTACCTTCAAACTCTGGCCAGTTCTTAAAACTCACATTTTTAAAGCCATCCTATAGCCTATAGTTGGAAAAGCTGACTGAAGTTGCACAATGACAAATACCTTAAAGGCAATTAACAGGCTTTAGAATGTCTATATCAATTTGTGGGTCAAATCATCCCTGACGGTCATGAAAAATTACTGGACATGCCAGCAATTCAGTTATGTACTTCAATAAAGTTGAGGGATTCAGGACTAGACAGATATAAAAGGAGTGGTCCAAACTGCCTAGTACCGATCACACCCTTGAGACCTTTGATACTACATTTCCCTTGGTGCTACTTGATTGAGTCAAACTGATTTATAACAGGTTTTCTGTTGAAATCTTGTATCTCTAAAGCCAAGCTGAGGTCACTTGGCCTGTCTTAGACTTGACAATGAACACTCAGAGCCAAAGAAGACATGATACAGCTGGTATGTTACTAGTTGTGTACTATCTCCCACGACTGAATAAATTGAATATGACACGAGTGCCCCATTAAAGCAATACATCAAGTAGTAGTAGAGTATTTTAATACCCCGTAAAGTGATGTTGATATAGCACACATCCAGGAGACACAGAGCAGCATTAGCAATCACTCGTCGCATTTCTAGCAACCCAGGAACTGTAAATACAACATCCAGTCTTCTTTAGGTTCTGTTTTGGTCTCCAACAGTGTCTGATGGAAATGAAATGTCTCCCTGGTGGCCAAATTCTCACTATGTTCACCAGTTGATCACCAACAACTGCAACTGAAAATGCCATTAATAAGAACAGTGAGACTGAAACCCAAAGTGGACCATAAACCCAAAGAAATTAGCTGAAATATGCCAAACCTGCAAAGTCTTAAGGGGGAACATGTGAGATTTTTTGTTGAAAACATAAAAAAAATTAACTAGAATCATCATCAGCATGTGACTTACAGGTTCTGACACTATGACGGTTGCGTATTGTGTCGCAAAGATACCTACCGAAGCTAGCATGCTAACCAGCTAGCCCAAGCCCGTCCTAAAGCTCCCGTGTTGGCGCCAACGCTCCCCCTGGGTCTTGACGGCTAGCTGCACAGCTAACTGAGTTAACTGGCTAATGGCGGCTACAGTAGCAGTCGTGGTTAGTTTGTTGATATGGTTCCCCCTGTTTTAATTCAACATGAATTCGACAGGTGGCTAATTCTCACATACTGCACCTTCATGTAGTTCTCTGTTGCTTTCACATTAATAGTCACCTTCTGTAACTATAAAAACAGTGATTAGAAATTCTCAAACCATGAGCTCCATTCAAGTCTCCAGTGACCGTCGGGATCTCATTCCCTTCCGTTGCTACTCTTTCATAGAAAGGAAGGAAAAAGGAGACAGTGGAAAATTGCTGTAACTAAGCCATTTCTTCATGCTTGTCACAGTTCATGGATGGCCTGCTGTGAAGCACTACCACAAACCTGATATTTGGTGCATCCAGACTTGACTCGCCAAATACCTTGGCTGCCTGCATCTTGTTGTTGGAGGGAAGCAGGAAGCAGTCAGCGCAGCCAGGCCTAAAACTTGGTTCATGTGTGGACACGGGATAAAATCCAACAAGCAATCCAGTTGTCTGGTCTCTTTCGTATTTAGACATAAAGCAATCAGAGGTTAGTTAAGCGAGGAAACATGACCCCTGTTATCTGCACTTTACTGACGTCACATTACATGACTTCTGCACACTGATGCCTCGGATTGCCGTTTCAAACGTACCTCTAAAGAGCGTAAAATTCTGAGGGACACGAGCTGAGCACTGCTGTTTCTAATGAGAGCATGTCTGTATGTGTCTGTGCACTTACAATACAATATGGACACTCGACTGACATCAAAGGCCACATGCAGACTGAACTCTCTTCACCTCCAGAGTGCAAGGTTAAAAGCCAGCCGATGGGTTACGGCCACTCCTGAGCTCAGGTTGGAGGAGAGTGATGCAGACAATCAGCTCACAGACGGGTTAACAGCAGTCCGGAGCCTGGCGAGCCACTGGGGTTGAACTATGTCAGGTCATTACTTAGACATCCATCAATCATCTGCCCATTGCGTATTAACAACAGGCAACACTTCTCAGGCTGCCCACTCTGTCACATCATGTGTCACCAAACACACCGACACTGCGCCGTTAACTCAGATCGCCCACCCTGCGCTTATAGAGTTCATCGTTGCGCCAACCATTGACAATATTTTGCACCGGTGTATTTTTGTCTGCTCTGTGACGCACACGGAGTCAAAGGCCCCTTTTAAAATGTTATCAACGCATCACTTCTCCAAATCATCGAAGGCCTCCTGGCGTTTATAAAAGCTTCAGATTTTCTCCGGACAAAAAAAGAAAGTGTGTCTTTAAAAATTGATTCTGAATTATTAGGTTTTAAAAATAGAGTTGTTTTTCTTGTTTTTATCATTGTTTTTATGCAAAGGTGTGCAAATGAAAAAAAAAAAACAGTATTGTGCGCATCGAATGTGCTCATATTTTCAGTGAAAGGTGACATTAAATGGTCTGTTTCAAGCTAATGAACCTGTTGCTTAATGACGCTCACGCACTGTTTTAATGAACCCTGTGGTGGATGTGGCCGACACCACAAACATCAATTTTCCATCTGATACCGAGTAATCAGGTCAATGTCGCAGATACTGATACTGATACTCTTTATCATTAAAACTCAGGACAATTTTTGAAGGCGTGTTTCCTCACGGTGCAGTTCAAAGCCTTGAAATTGCTTCAGTGAAAGGTTGTGGAAAACAGAAAGGTCTTCAGTCTTGAATTAAAAAAGGTAAAAGTTGGAACCGACCCGCAGTCATCAGGAACTTTGTTCCAGACATGTGCAGCTTCATAACTGAATGTTGCTGCTCCATGTTTAGTTCTGACTCTGGGGACTGAAAGCAGACCGGTACCTGACGACCTCAGAGGTCGGGATCGTTCATAACGTGGCAGCAGATCAGAAATGTATTTTGGCCGTGAACCATTCAGTGCTTTATAAACCAGCAGCAGGATTTTGAAATCTATTGTTTGACTGACAGGAAGCCAGTGTACATATCTAAGAACTTGGGTGATGTGATCTACTTTTCTGGTTCTTGTTATACAGAGTGCACCTTCAACTTTGAGCTAGCTCATGTGAAGTGTGAACACAGAAAACACCTCAATCAATCCTTCCAATGCTGCAGAACCTTTCTCTCTGCGCAAAAAGACAATTTCTATTCTTCATTAGTCCACCGCTCCCTTTACAATGTGTCGTACTCATGGTAATCCCCCTCCTCACTCTCATTTATGTTTCCACAACTTTGACTCTAATTAATAAATCTGTTAATACTGTCTGCTGTTGTGGCAGTGCAGCTGTTCATGACAGCAGCCACTGAGTTCATTGTGGTTACTCTTCTCAATCATCTTGCCAGAGGCCAGACTTACACAAGCTTCTCAAGACAAAATGATCGATGAGGGTTGAATACAAATCTCATTCTGTCGCAACTGTGAACCCAAACCTAGCTCAGTTTGTTCGAACACAAACATAAGAAATCTTTTTCAAAGACCAAAAGAGTCAAACAGCGGCAGATGAAAGGAATCGCTCTGATTCTTTCACCACATTTCAGTTATTTACTTCATGATTTACTCATCCAAGCCAGTGTAGTCTTAGTCTTTGCATAAAGGAGTCCACAGCAGAACGATATGAGATTCGCAGTAGGAGATCAACGCCACAATTGCAAAAAGGGCTTGGCAAAAACTTGAGTTGGAAACGATTATTCAAACAGAAAGCTCTTTGTGTAGGGTCAAAAGAAACAATCGCTTTGCTGCTCTCAGTTTGAGTCTGTCTCTGACAACACGGGCTGAAAACTCCTTTGTAAGTCAGTGAGGTGAAAAAAAAGGATTTGGAGGTTGTCTGAAGCAGTGAGCATGGAAATTAAAGAGCAGGACACAGCATTCACTGACACACCGTAACAAGTCCAGTGGCGTGCAGGGAAACTGGGTCAGTCTGGTAATAACCCAGTTAGACTCCCCGTCATTTTGTTTTTCCTCTACATTCGTCACTGTTGACAGTGAAATGTATCGCGTGGTCTACAGGCTCTTTTTGTACCATGTTAAATTGGTCAGGGGCTGCACACATGCAGCATCTGAGTGGGCTGCCACAGTTTACTCGGACCAAACAAACCGCTGTAAGCAAATACCGGCTCCCGGGGGAGTTACGTAGAGGTTTGGCTCTGAAACCTCCAGCCACATGGTGGAAAATAAAACCAACAAAAACTGTAAACACTAAAAAATACTATTTGTCTTTAGAATTGTGAGTCATCATCATCTGACTCATTATATTTAATCCGAACACATGTACATTAATACATTTTATAAAATAGGACACAGCCTTGTTTTAAGAACCAAACAAACTGACCTTAGAGGACAGCACAATTTCATACTGTTTCACTTTGTTTTACATGTGGCGGACCCTGCCACCTTTCTAGCTTCAAACAGCATTCTGGGACCTTCTTTTCCTCTGAGAACAGCTTGCTTATTCAGTTATGGACACACACAAAAAATGAGCTTCGGGATCGTCTCAGCCTCTGCTCTGAGTGCGTATTGTTTTCCAATAATTTGTGAATTTAACGTCATCTACTTGCATGGAAGGTGATATTCTGCATGTAAGACAGTGTAGGAGGCTTTGTGAGAAGTCTTCCGCAGGACACCCTTTTGTAAAGGTAGGTTTTTAGATGACATTGTATGAAACCGGTCAGTGATACAGTTAGTGAAATGACGCACGGCCAAGTGGACAATATGGAAGACTTTTATGTGGGCAACCACAGTTTCAGTTTGCGTCCCTTGAGAAGAGTTTTGTTATAATTTTTTTTTTTTCCACTAGACTTCATTCTTTTTTTTTGTTTTCACGTATTTAAAGTTTCCCATTTTCAGATGGTGTTTAATGAAACTACAAGGTTAGATTTAGATAATAACAATACTAAAAATACTGCTAAATTCATAATTCAGCCTTTTTTCGGGAGTCCCGTTTAATAAGATGCATCTGTCTTTTACTTGCTATGAAGTCAAATGCACGCGCTATCTTTATGAGATGAGGCAGTGGTGCTCGTACTGCTTTTGTCCAAAGGGGCCGCCAGAATCAACAAAAAGTCTAGTTCCTTGAAGCTGCTTTAATGTAAGAAAATGTGTTCTTGAATGCATGAATGTCCTTGCCTCTGTGTTATCTATAGTTAATATATTGAACATAGCTGCGTTAAGGTCATCCACATACATCATGTGTTTTGTTAGCGTTGCTTATGATTAAAACAGCTTTTTTAAACAGTAACTCTTAAGTGGTCAGCTCAGGGCAAGTAAGACAGGGAGGAAACCACAACATATAGAACAATATCATACAAACAAACATATGCAAAACAAACAAATGTTCAAGATATAACATCCATACTACACCATAATCATACTCTCTGCAGATAAACAAAAAAAAACAGTATAAAAGTACCGTCCTGCTGTGTTTACTGTCGGCAGGATTTATGACAGCTGAAGAAAAACACTACAACTATTCTGGCTGTTTTACATGTGGGGGTTTCAATGCTCGTTTCCTGAGGGCATCACAAGACACAACAGTGCGGTGAACTATAAAATGACATGAAAAACAGGGTCATCATTCTTCTATGGCCACATTTGTGTGAGAAGAAAAAAAAACAAAAAAACCCCAGAAGGGAATATAGAGGCACACCAAACAACAAAACAATCACGACGACATCGCTGTGCAATGCCTTTTACTGTATTGTCTTAAACAATTCTATTAGAGTAAAATGTTGCTGAGTTTTGCTCTACTTACATAACGATGAACAGATGAGATGTCTTTGTTTAAGCCTTCAATCCTGCTGGTGGGATAATAAACTCCAGCTGCATTGAGCTTCTTGTGTATCACCAATGTTAGATTCAGGACAAAGAATGGGATTTTCTCAAAAAGGCCCAACAGTCCCCTTTTGAACTCACTCATAGATAACAGCCACCAAAATGTGAAAAAAAAACTCCCCATCTCAAAATCTTGCTGAATGTCGGAAAGATTCCTGAATCTGTCGCTTCATCCAGATCAGCACCAATGGTTACTGGGGTCTATTCTCGGTATAGGCCAGCCTAACCGAGATGTGTGCCCTCTCTGAGCCTCAACCTCCGTGGTTCCTAGACCACCAAGAAAAGTTAAGTAATGACAAGACTGTTCTCTTCATTAACTCCTGCTGAAATCGGCTGCTGCTGATCCTGGTGAGGAACATTATGTCTGCAGTAATAACTAAGCGATAACTTAGTCTGCAACATGAGCAGGAAAACTGTTATTGTTCATTGGATAATAGATGTGTCGATATAGGCCTGCTGTGAAATCAGAATGTCACACACTGGATGGATTATCGAGCAAATATCTAAGATATATGTGCATGTGATCGGGTGGATTTTTGATACATGACAAGACGGTGATTTACGGTAGAGTGCTACTTGCCAAAGACTGTGTTCTCCCTTTTTGTGTTTTGTTGACTGCCATTTAAATCTGTTTCGTAATCCAAGGCTGTATATCTGCAAAGTGATGCCCTTGTTTGGTTGCATCTGTCTTCCACAGAGCTTAATGTTGAAAAGTCCAAAATCGTGTGATTTGTGTGCAGATTGAAGCGACTGGGCTGTTTGTTCTGGAGGCAGTTAGAGACTCCTCTGACATCTGGTGACAACTGGTTTCCCAGCTTGTACATTTTTAATTGATCCAACCAGAGCCAGTAGGAGGGAATGAAGTATCTCCATGGTTTGTTGGCACTAATTGAAATAAATAGTTTACGAGCAAGAGCCGCACCATCAGTGAGATGTGTGTGAAGTTTTACTGAGGCGGAGTATTAGTGTGATGTTGATGAATTGTTGAACGGCCATGGTGTGGTGAAGGCTTGGCTCGGGATTAGCAGCAGCTCCCGAGGCCCCCCCCCCCCCATAAGAAACAGAGGGAGAGAGAGAGAAGGAAGGAAAGTAGAAGGCGGGGGAGTCTGGGGCATGAAAAATGCGAACAGACAGCCATGAAGGGAAGTGAGGCTCTTGCAGGCACATGACAGGAAGGGGAGTGATTGAGGTGTTGTCCTGCTCCTGAACTTCAGCTATAAAGTCATCGCCATGAAAATGTGTCCCTGGCTACAAGGGTATATACTGTAAATTGTCAAAATAATGCTTTAAGACTTTGAAGGTGCTATATGCAAGAAAAGTTTATTTTTGAGTCTTATTCCCAAACCTTCAAAATTACTGAGGCGTTGGGATTGTAAATCAGGCCAGTTGCCATCTCAATGCGTCAGTACAGTATGACAAGTTGGGAATGAGACTCTGTTTTGCTAGTGTTTTACAAAATGTGTAAGGACATATAGAATTTCCAGGAAATACTGTAACAGACGGGGAAAACAATAAAAAATAGAAATTTTTTAGACAAATTTTACCATCTGATGACTAACAGCCAAACACTATTCCAAACCGTTTCGGGGGGTATAAAATGATGCAAATGAAATCTGGAATACCGGGTTTGTATACTTAACTCTGTGTAAATATCCCTTAGCTTCAATGAAACCTTATACTAGGGGGTAAAATCAAATGGACAAAGGTATTACAGTGATGCACGCACACTGATAAGAAAACAATAGCCTACATACTACAGAGATTTAAAACTGGAGAAGTCTTGCATCCTCAGCAGGATTCAATTCAAATGTCAACCCTGCAGGCCTGAAGAAGTGGGTCGTTATACGGCTGTAGAGGGGATGTGTGACTGTGTGTGTGGGTGGGTGAGGGGTCACCACAGCAACCTGGATGCATGAAAAGATACCAAAAGGGGGTTAATGTTGTTTACTTTCTCCTTCAAGTCGCCATTGTGTTCGCTTTCCACCCATCACATGACACCTGGTCACAGTCTCCTCATCATGGTTGTCCTCGACCCTCCACTTCCACCATCACAAAGACACACACAATCACGCACTCAGACACACACAATGGGTCGCTTGTTACTCCCAACGAGTGTACAGGAAGCCTCCCCTCCAGATCGGAGTTGACTGAAAAGGGCCCAAATCAAGATGTTGGCAAGGCCATGTATGAGTCCCTCGTTGACCCGAAAACCTCATCAATACAGGCCATTGATACAAGACTCATTTCCTCTCATTATAGTTATCAATGTGGTCAACAACAGAGAGCACGTTCAAATTGAATGATGCACTTTCGCTGACTTTTTCTGGTAAACTTCTGTATAACTGGAGATTTATTCGAGGTCAACTGAAACAGTCGCAGCTGTTACGTGAGACAATAGCCGTTGTTATGGAGCTTGTAATCAGGAGCAAACCATAAAAAACACATTATGGGGCTCTTAACTTCATGCTCACTTTTGACATTTGTAGATAATAATTTTCCCAAAACAATTAAACTACGATAAACTCATCACGGCTGCCAGGTTTTATAGAGCGTATATACGTTTATACAACATAAGATATTATTTGATTTGCTGCAGATTAGCGTTTGTCAAAGACTGAAGAGTTCGCAAGTCTGATGACATCCTAACGTTGTTTATTCGGAAAGTCTCCCACTGGGATACTCACGTGAGACTCAAGCACTGGACAAGGAACTGACGATTTGCTCATATTTTGTTCAACAACATTATCTCCTGCTTTTGAGACATTTTGTGGTATAATCTATGCTGCAAAACGATCAGGACCCCAGTAAAACATTTCAAACATGAACATTTAAAACCTCTATGTGGGGTAAACTTCAGTTATCTCTTAATGTCTCCTACACCTCTTCCATCCCTGATGATGATGATGGTACATGTTTCATGGAGATCTCCAGTCGGTGGAGCGAAAGAAAGAACAAAGAACTAAGCCAAAATCCCAACCAGAGCAGCCCCTTTGACAATTGTGAACACAAATTCTGACCAGAGTTGCAGATGTATATTTTTAATGACGGATGGCATTTTCTCTCCTGCTGGCCCTGTTGTGTTGGCGCAAATACACGTTTCTTCCCTCAAACCTGCATCTTAAAACATCTTTTCTTCTAACCTCCTTGTTTGTAGTAAAACAAATCAGTGACTGAGTTGTCTTTGCCACAGATGCACAGCGTATACTCGAAAAAAACAACTGGCGGTTTTGTGTCTTTAATTACGCTGTCTGGCAGTCAGTAATGGAACACATGAGATAGACAGTGAGCCCCTCGGTTGCATAAATTACCCGGGAAAATTGCATATGCGCACAAACACACCGCAAACACACTGCAGACAAGTGGCTCTTGGATGGACAAATACTCAACATTCCTCAGAGGTGGCCACACACACATGTGTTTACACGCACCAGGGTGACCTTTCAACTGGTGGACCAGCGACTTTCAACGCATCTTTGTCTGCAAGCATCTGCTGGAAATGTCCTGGAGCAGCACATCTAACCCATGACAGACCCATGTTTGATAGACAGTCCCCTGCATCCCTGCAGAAGGAGTATCAATGAAAGTGACAAAAAAGAAAAAAGAAAAACCAGATTAGTACAGAAAAACTCCGCTTCGCAGTAGAATGATTGGGAGTGACATGACGCTGACACAGTTCAGCCGCCTGAGCTTAACATGCAAAGACCGATAACAGATGTATGTCAAAACTAATTGTCATTAAAGCTCGTGACAAGCTGTTGTTGTAAGTTGAAACTTTTTATTACAAATATGAATCCGTCATAACTCTGGCATACAAGACCCAGAAGCTTGCATCTGTTCATACGGCTCTGGAAGACTTTAGACTTAATTTTATTCCTGTTCTTGACTTTATTCTATTGTCTAGAGCACACTCGACAGGATGGCGCTGCTTCATAACAACAAGACGTTGAGCCTACAATGCCGGTGTGTTGCCAAGGCTACGCACTGTGTCCTTGAAGCAAGCTAGTCAACTCAAGGCCTTTGAGGGGTAAGCACCACAGAAGGTCACTGATTGTGTGTTGCCCTAAACGACTGCATAAAGTGTTTATGAGAATACAGAGAATGATACTTACATAATCATATTATTTAAATTAGGACAGAGACTGTGTAAGTCTGTGTAAGGAGGAGGTCTACAACTCAATGCCACATGTTCTGCTAGTACAGATCAATTTCAAAATGATCATGCCATCCGCTCAATATTCAATCTTTAAGCGGTGAGCGAGTGCCAGAAGGACACCGCTGAAGCAGAACATCTCTGTTTTATTCACTAATATGGGTGAAACTGGATCACATTTTATGGAGTCACTGTTTTCTGGTTTTCCTTCTAACATCCTCTGGCTGCTCTGCCTGAACCCTCAATGATTCGCAGAGATTCCTGAGGAAGAGATCGACTAACTGTACAGGGCTCCAGGTCAACGGGACGGAGCGCAAACTCTGAGACCAACTGCAGCCATTTTGACATCAACGAGTCCGGTTTGTTAATGGCATTTAGCTGCAGTTTGACAGTTACTGCTTGCTCCTTTAGTCATGCAGCTAATGTCAGCGGCACTATTAGCCGACTGTGCCCAGGGTTGCCAGGAGCCAGACCTGGCACCACCTGGGTGCTGTATTCCCTGTCATCAAATTGGCAGCTGTCGGTCTCAGATGCTGCAGGTCCTGCTCATGTTTGGCGAGACCTCTCATCATTTAACCCCCTGCTTTAACTCGGCGCTCCCAGTGACCCGGTCAGACAGAATCAGCTAGTAGGAGCTGCTCACTACCTGGCTGCCTATACAGGAAACATAAATATGGAGAAGAAAATATCACTTGGTGCCAAGTGATATTTTCTTCTCCATTCTTCTCAAGCTTGACTTTAAAAATATTTGTCTCAGAGTCCAAATGATTGTAGTAGCCCCCTGTAATAGCTGTTCAGGGGAATACGCGTGATATTATTACTGTAGATTGTGCAACCTGCTCTTGGACCTTGGCAAAAGATGGGAAAATGCACAGGGTTGTACGGGAAAGTTCAAATAATCACATTTATCGATAGAAATTACACAAAAACACAATATAAGGCGGTTAGTGGCGTTAGTGAGGCGATTTATGGTGTCAAAAAAAGTGGTAAAACCAATAAAAAGCAAATCAGTGATGCATGCAAGAGACAGCGATGGACTGACAGAGAGGAGAAACGGGGACAGACCAGCCAGGTGCACCCAGATTTATTAACCAGGCATCTAGACCGTGAGGCAGTCAGATCTGTTTTTCACCCACGTCACACAGAAGAAATATTTGAGTCTACGCAGCTGTCTGCTCCAAATTTATGCTGGCTCGCATCTCAGCTGCTTCTCATGGGCATAACCGCATGCTGAAGCATTTATTTACGCTTCAAGAAGACACATACAATAAGAGGTTGAGGCCCAATAAAACGGCACTGAACAAACTTAATTATTTACATTTTGCAACCTAGGCGGAGTAGAGTATGCTATTGTTTGTCATCCCACAGGCTTTCCTTTCACTCTTGTCCAGCAGCTGGGAAGCAAGACACGGGAACTTCTTGGTTATTGAGGAACTGCAGTGTTTGTTCGTGGCCGAACACCAAACTGACGGCCCATGAGAGAACCAGAGGGCTGAAACAAGCTTTTGATTTAAACTTTGGAGGGTTTTAGGAGGCTCAAGCTGCATGTCCTGATATACAGTCTAATGTTTTGCCAGTCACAACTCCATGATTTCTACAACAGAGCTGGCGAGTGCGTTTTTACTCTTTCGACTCAATTTTATTGGGTTGCTGGAACCTTTTCAGTGAAAACATGAATGACTGTTCTGCTCGGTAATTCATATTCCAAAACACAGGATATTATTCATAACATCTAATCCAATCTACAAAAGACAGCACAGACTCCTAATATCAGTGACAGCGTATGGGATGGGATGAGGAATTTCAAAATAGTCTGCCTCAACGGGATTCCATTGTAGAGAAATAGCTTTTAAATTCTCTGATTTCTCAGAACACATGAAGAAAACACAGGCGAGAGATCTAGAAGAAGATGGGCGGACAGATCAGGCCCAAACAGCAGATTCAAACTGCGTTCATCCGCCTCGTTTTTTTTTAGACATCTGAGTGAAGACAGAGTTGAGAGGAGTATCTGTATCTGTCAGGTCGCTGTGCATGACAGATCCAAGCTAATGAACTCTCGATACAGGTTTCCTGGTTCCGAGGAACCAAAATGTAATATGAAAAGCACATGGGGATGTTTTGTCAGCTGTGGATCAGCATGAAATCTTGGGGCTCGGGGGAATAGACCAGACACTCCAACAGACAGCAATGCTTGCAGCACCTGCACCGCAGCCAGGTCAGTCTGCTCAGAGGAGCACTGGATGACATGGCACTGTCTCTGTTTTTCTTCTCACTTTGGAGTCTGAGACTGTCCGTCTCTCTTTCTTTCCATGTCTCGCCTTTTCCCGATTCTCAAACTCAACATTTGTTTGAAACCATTTGACTTGAAGATTAAATGCTGTTTTGAGTAAAAAGTGTAACTGTCATATAATAACATTCGATAATGACGCTTTGTGTCAATTCATATTTGCAAGATTACAGAGATCAAGATTACAGAGCATTTGATAGATTCAAATGACTGAGAACTGATTTTTTTTAAATGACCATGATCACTTTTTGTAGTATTTGTAGTAAGTATTGCCTTTAAAATGTCAAATCCTTAACCCTTAAAGGTCCCATATTATGAAAAACACGTTTTCTCTGGTCTCTGCATGTATAAACTGGTCCTCCCTGAGCCTGCCAACTCCCAGAATGAGGAAAACAAGCGATTCCTGCATGGTCTCTGCCCACCCACTGGTAAAACAGCGCTCCTACAGGCTGTTTAGATTCAGCTCCTTTCACTACGTAATGAAAGGAGTCATTTTCATAGGCTGGCCTCCTCTGCATGGTGATAGAAGATATCCGAGAGGGGGGCGTTCATCCCCGAGGTGAAGTTCAGTGTGTCCAGCGGTAAGATAGCAGTGTTTCGCAATGTCATCGCTCAGAGTTAGACACGCAAATTGCTCTGCTGTTGGTTGTAAAAATCAACATCAGTGCCTATATTCTGTCCCAGCCACAGAACAACAGAAGAGACAGTGGTTGCGTTTCATGTTGACTGCTTCAGTAACGAGGGTCAGTACAAAGCTGGCTTTGCCTCGACACTGATTGTCGTAAAAGGATCAGTCCCAACTATACGGCACCCAGCAACTGCACCCGAGCCACAGGTAATTGTCGCCACACTTTGATAGTATTTAGTTGCCTACAAGTATGGTGAAGTCAGCTGGAAACAGGCTCACTCGTTAGCTCCGCTTCGGTCCGCTATGCAATGGCATTTGAAGCAGGTTTAATGTTAATAATATTACGGGGGAGCTTAGTTGTCACAGTAAAAAGTCTGGAAACATGTGCAGACTGGAGACAGAGACGATGCGAACATCGTCCAAGAGTTTGGAGACTGTTGGAGACAAACACAGCTTTCGCTAGCTGTTAGCCATTAGCTACATGGTAGGAACTTTAACAACACATACGAAGAAACTAACATGATTCAAACACACTAACCATTCTGAAACGTCCCGCTTCAGCTGCAGAGTCTGTACTTCTTCAGGAGCCTCTCCTTCTGGGTCTGATTATGGGTCAAACTGGTATGGTTGGAACGACAGCATCT
Source organism: Diplodus sargus (assembly GCA_903131615.1). Taxonomy (NCBI): domain Eukaryota; kingdom Metazoa; phylum Chordata; class Actinopteri; order Spariformes; family Sparidae; genus Diplodus; species Diplodus sargus. The sequence goes on from CAEMYA010000205.1 coordinate 5,307,685, forward strand.
CCACGAGCCATAGTGATACATATATATACAGCCACCATAACATTAGTGCATGCTACCGCTAGCGTAAGAGGCATCGTCTTCCTGAGAGTGACGTAGCAGGCAAGGCAGGTGCTGACAGACGGAGCTCATTAGCATTTAAAGGTGCAGGCACAGAAACAGCCTGCTCTCAGTAGAGCTCACTTGAGCGACTTTTAGACAGCTGAAATTTTGGACCATGGATGGGTTTGGGGCAATACATATCGAATACAGAGTTGTTGGACCTCTGACAGCTGTGTGAAATTGAAGAACAGTATAATATGGGACCTTTAACATTAGACAGTGTTTACACAACAACATTTGTGCTGCTGTGCCCCATTAATGGAGTGAATCTGACAAGTCGTTATCATTTTAGCGTTTCCTGATTGATCTGCAACCAAAAAGACGATGGATAGTATAAATCTGTAGGGACATCGGGACATATTTCAATGTAAAACATCAAATCTGATAACTCATTAGCTTACGTTGGAATTCAACAACCATCGGGCAAACGTTTAATAGTGTGACCGGATGCAATAGGAAAAAGTCACAAATGAATTAGAAATATGATCATTTATTTAAAGTGAAAGGCACTGGATGTAATCAAACAGTAATATTAGCTAGTAAGTGGCTGTATGCAAATGTTAGCTGTTACCTTTGTTTGCTCATGCTCAAGACTGTTCATAACTAGTAAAAAAGTCCCTTGTTTTACATTAACTGTAGTGTTTTTGAGAGGTTTCAAGCCACTGAATTTATCTTCCTCCGTCCATCCCGACTTTGTATAACAGAAGTTTCCTGCACAAGAGCTTAGAATAGAGGAAGTACCCACCTATCCTGACGACAGCTGTCTTTTACTTTCATATTGTTGCTAAACGGGGGGGCCCTTTGCTCTGAAACTGACAACATTGTGCTCCTTGCAGATGCTGCCGGGACAAAAATACACCGGATGTGTGCAGTAGGTTTCGCAGTTGTTGATGTCAGCCGGGAGCCACTGTTCCTGTTCTCAGGGTAGAGTCAGGCAGGGCGAGTTCAAGTTGCTACAGTGCAGGAATAAGAACTGTGTGTTTGCACATGTTTGGTTTTCATACGTTGGAAGGATGTGTGGCTTTGGGGTTATCATAGAACTGCTAAGGGGGCCAGCTTGTCAAACAACCCATTAAAATGCAAACCTCAACACAATGTGAGGTCACGTTGCCCCTGCGTCATTCAGCTCCCCCACAGAATCCATCAAACCTGGAAGGCTTTGTGTGAAATTACCCCCAGACAAGTGTGGAGAGAACAGGGAGGGGGAACGGGAATGTCAAAATGGATTTTCTTTTTATTCGGCAACATCTTTCATAATAACCTCCTGGGTATTTTCTTCATTTTGATGTTAAAATCATGCAAACAAAAAGACGGATATAAGCCAACGGATACTTACACACATACACACACCATACGCCTCTACAGAGTGCACAGTATCATGCAAACTAAGCCAGAAAGATCGCTAGCAGATGTCGCTTTGCTTCATACCAGCCAGAGGATATTATTCAATTATCCACCACTGTAGTTCTCTGGCAAACATTTGGCACACATGTCTCATCATTCGTCAGTAATTGCAACGTATGCATAACAATCTGTTGAGGTCAAATCCCCTTGAGACTGAGTGATCTATATGTTGCTTAGTTTTACATGAACTGGACCCTGGAAATCTGATATTTTCCTCATTTGAAAGCATTGGAAAAATCCAACACATCACACTACGTCAGTCACAGAATTGGATGCCTACATCAAAAGATGAATTCCAACAGTCTTGCGTTTGCATCAACTCGGAGAATATTTGTGTTTTGCTGAGTATAACAGAAAAATATTCTCATAAAGCATCCAGTTAAATAGGAAAAATCTTGAGCACGTTAAAAGTCTTTTCTTTGGCGGGATTATCAGAATGAAAACTACTTCATTGATCCCCGCTGGGAAAACTGGGTAATTAGATTTGTCTGTTTTCAGTTTGATTTAGCTGCAAAATTCCGTTTCAAATCTAACAGTAGAATGAGACTTCCAACCATCTCTTTAACCATTTTCTATAGGGGCTTTTGGCTGATCCCATCCAAGAATCTTTGTCATGCATTGCAACTCCTCTTCCATAGTGACAGGAGAGCTCTATTCCTGTCAGCACAGGGGAAAGCCTAATAATTTGTGTTTCCTGCCATAACAGTGACACAATAACATATTAATCTGTGTATTAGGTTATCTCAAAGTTAGCAATGCTGCAGGATACAAAACTAATATCTGCTTTATTACACACCCAATTAACCTAGATTGCAAATGGCAGAGAGCGTAAGATTGGGAGCTATCTTCAAAACAGCTGACTACTATGCTATATCAGTATATGAACAGTTTAACCTTTCAAACCTGGTTCAGACATCTTCTTCCAGCAGTCCTGGTTACAGGACATTCGGAGATTAACAAAATGGGCTACTAAGATGGTTCCGGTACTGGACAGTGACTGAATGATTTGACATTTCGGTGACTCTCATGCCCCTAGAAAAGCAAACCGGTCCTTACAGGTTTAATTAACTCCAAACCAGAACTAGCACGAGCCCAGGACCAGGATTTGGTTGGCTTTGGTCAAAATGGGGTAACTGAGTTTGACTTAGGGTCTGACCCATGGAGGCATCAAAAGAGCTCGAGCCAGTCTACCTTGCTGCCAAAAAAAAGCTTTTTCCCCTCACACCACCGATTACAGATGTCTGTAAAACTGTTGTCCAGACTCCGTAAAACTTCCTGGAGCCAAGAAAGCAATTTTGTATGTGTGTGCAAAAAAACTGAAGTAGTGTAACTCCAAACCATCATAGCAGGTCGACTAGAGTACCCATCGTACCCTGTCCTTCTAGCTAAGTAGGATGTGGTCAGCACCATAACCAACATAACCCCAGGAATTACCTCTCAACTCCAGAATCCAGGTCTAGTCAGCGCAAAACAGTGTGAGACAGATCACACACAAGTGTCCACCAGAACTGAATACAGTTAGTCTGGGAAAACAACACTTCTACCAATGTTTCTTCTTTTGACAAGAAGATGACTCGTGCATAAAGTTTGGATCATTGGGAGTTCACAGGAAATAGAGTGACTCCTGTTTCCTTGCAGCACTTTCATTTTGCACGTTCACCAAGAACACTTGGGCACATGATACTCCTACATGCACCAACCTGTTTCCCTTTAGAATCTAATCCTGGAGAGCCCACTCTTTACTGGGCGCCATGCCCATCGTGTCATCTTCTTCGGAAAATGCATCTCAGAATTGTGCGGCAGGCAAGCGCAGTACCAGAAGCAGATAAGTTCATGTAGTGTTGTTGGACCATGGATGATTGGCCGCTTACCATGACTAAATCTCTCCTACAGGGACAAGATCTGACAGAAGAGACGAATGGATCATGTACATGTGCAGTCTTGACACTGGAATTCAGACTGTCCTGAAATAACACAGGCTCTCTGTAGATTTTAACGTCAGTGGTCGTTGGATGAACGCCAGGATGCAACTTCTCGATAAACCACCACAGTCCAGCTGTTTGCTCCCCCTCAGTGGGCTGAAATTGTGCAAGAATAACAATTCTGCTTTAATTTCCAGGAGTTTCAGGTGGCAGTGCTCATGTTGAGTCATGAGGAAGTCCAAAGTAATTCTCCAGTGCCTGGATAATGGAAGAAAAGTATTTTCCAAGTCTACCATTATAAATAAATCGCCCAGCAGGAATAGTTTTTAATGATCTCTTGCAATTTAAGTGTTCAAAATGTTGCACACTTTTTGTGGGAACAGATCCAGGAGGAGTTTCATGGTCCCATTTTGTTGAGCACTTGAAAGTTGCCAGAATATGGGGTATGGTAACATTGTGGTTAAGATAAGACACCAAATACTGTGATTGCAATATTCCTTGTATGAATCTAGCCTGAGATAATGATTTCATGCTGTATCCATTATTGTTCTTCTAATGCCTCCCCCAACGTTTTACTTCTGAATAAAAGGCAGTAAAATATTATAAAATATCATATAAAATATCTTATAAAAGGCAAGAAAAAAAATAGCGAGAATACAGACCTTTCTTCAGGCCTAAAACTACAGAGTTGATGATATCAGAAGACAAGCCCACACACATGAAGTCGCACCCATTGGGGTCAGACAGTATCTCGGTACGACTATTGATTCAGAACTGAACTTTGAAGCGAATTCTGGAGCCATCTGCAAAAAAAGCGGCACCAGAGACTGTTTTGTTTCAGGAAACATTGACAAAGCTATGATGAACACATTCTATCACACTTTCATTAAATCTATTTCATTGTTTTCCTTTATGTCGTGGTTTGGAACCCTATCTTTAAAGGACAGAAACTCTCTGAATTCCAATAGTTAAATAAGCTAGCACGTTGATTGGTGAGACACAGCTTGACCCAGCATTCCTGCACACCAGAAAGTTACAGCTCTCTTAATTCTAGTGATGACTCACAGGCTTTGCAATCTCAGCTTCTTCCCTCTTGATGGAGGTTTATAGTCCAAAGGTGTTCAACAGATTGAGATTAATTAATTGTGGTAACATTTGCACGAAGGCTTTAGAAGCAATGTCTGTTATTTATTTAGTTTTTGATGGAAATGTTGCCTCATTTATTCAAATGGCCATTTCTTTTATTGTTTTTTGATTGTCGAGGATGGGTACCTTCTCTTCTCTTCACCAAATATACATATAGGTGCAACTACACTAACCCGGACCTGAACCCTTTGGAATAGGAGGAGGCTACTTCTACTTATACAGAGAGAGTTGCATCAGTTATCTGAGCTTAAACATGACTGCTTTTTGAGTGTTCGCATGATCACGAGAACGGCTGCAACTCCTCTTACCTCAACCCTTGTTACTAAGGAATCGGAAGGCTTGACTATCCAATTGTTGAGGACAAAATAACTTTTACTTTCTCGTTGTCCAACCAGAAGCATCTCTTTCTCAGTGTTGAAAGTGAAGAATTGATGGTAGCCACTGAGCTGAAACGGGAGCAGCAGAAATGTGCAGCCTCCTGACCAAGCCAGGATGTTGTCATGCTTGTTTAATAAAATGTGGATTGCTCAAATATGTAAGGGCGAGTTTCAGGCCTTTGTATGAGCTATACTAATAGGTACCGATATTTTAAACAGCCGTGTTTGGCTTTGAGAGACAGACACACAGATTGCACACAAACACAAGCCAGTAAACACGCTACTTCAACTTCAAGGCTTTGGTCCAATTGAACATCAGAAGCTCAGAGAAAACACCCAGACAGCTGCACGGTTGCAACCGTGTGTGTGTGTGTGTGTGTGTGCGTGTGTGTGTGTGTGTGTGTGTGTGTGTGTTACAATGTTCAATGTGGGCCGCGGTGGAGGGCAGTACAGGAAGGGTGGAAGGATGGTGTTGTTTTTGGGAGACATGGGACAGATGTAGATGTAGAGGATTCTTAAATGCCATTGCAAAAATATTTCTTGTCTTGTCTTTTTTGGTACAATACAGTTGTGAAACTCAACTATCCTTCCTTGTGTGTTTGTCTGTGTGTGCGTGCACCCCCTGTTGATCCCTGCTTTCAGAGAGTTCAAGAGAGAAAAAAGCAAATGGAGATTTTCATGATTTAATCAAGAAAACATGAAGCAAATGGAGATTTTCATGATTTTATCAAACATTGGTCATATATGCCTGGACTTTGAGAAGAAGAAGAAGAAGAAGAAGAAGAAGAAGAAGAAGAAACCAGATTGCGCAGATTTCAGGAAACATCCTCTTCTCAGTGTTTTACAGCCTGGTATCTATAATGCAGTTTTCACCTGATCTAGCAAGCAAGTGCAGCCAAATAAATAAAAATAAATGTAATTTCCCACGTTTGTATTGCAGATTCTGTTTCTGAAAATTTGCAGTAAAAGATATCAGATTTGCAACTAAAGAAAACCCCTTATACTTGTCTTCAGAGTCAGTAGAAAACATTGTGCCTCAGCTGATTTATGACAAAGCCAATTTTAAACCCTGGAGTGCCTGAATTAGTATTAATCATTGACTTACATCAGGAGGTGAAATCTAGAGTGTGTGTTGGCAAGCTGATTTTCTCCCATGATCCTCATCGTCAAGGCAGCCATGTCTTTTTAAGGAATGCAGAATACTTTTCTAAGAATTGATCACAAATAATTAGAAAAACTAGTCTTGTTTTTCTCTTGATGTTTGTTGACCCTATCCAGTGAGCATCAAAGGTTGTCTTAAGCCTTTCAAGAATTCAGAGAATTTCTTTTAACCGCATGAATGAGCATGTAGCCCTTTACATGAAGAGAAAAGATGAAAATCAGCTGAATTAGCATTGCAGATTTTTCAAAAGACAGAAGTTGTTGGAGATACTGCCAGGTCACTCTGATGTCTCTGATGTACAACGTTCTTTATTTTTTGGCATATTGTAAATCATGCTGTAAATAAATTGTGAAAGGCTTCGTCTTTGACTCCAGAGCTCCCAGTGGCAGGTCAGTTGTTAAAGCTAGGCTTGGTTAGTTACGCCAGAAGCATTTTTGTTAGATTCATAGAATATCTCTTAACAACCTGACAGCAGTCAATAATTCAAATGCTCCGACAAATAAAATAAAAAATCAACAAATGACTTGCAGGCCTATTATAAGCCCATCTAATCGTCTTTTTCAGCCTGTATGAAAAGATTGGATCTGCTACCTGTCTGTTTGCCTCCACACACTCTGCCTTTTGCACTTTGCACTCATTCTGATGACCGGAGTCTTTCACAGGGCTGGGCAGATGTAATACTAAAGCTATCAGGAAGCTAGTGGCAAGAATGACAGAGAAAGTGCAACCCAAATGCTAACATGCTAGCTTGACAGCGGTGAGTACTAACTATAGCCATGTAAATTATGATAATGTTTGGTGTTGCATGTGAGTGAGAAAAAGGGTAGTTGGGTATAGTAAACGATGGCAAGGATGTGCTGCGCTCGAGCTCACAACCGAGCCTGTTTTTAGTAGCTAGCTAACTGAGTAGCACAAAGCACACAGCCCCCGAGCCCAATACAAGAGACATGGTTGCAACAACAGGCTGCCATAGTGGCTAATGTTAGCATAAAGCACACAGCTCTTGAGCCAAAGAATAGGTGAGCAGCAGCTGCAGTGATAGACTGACGTTCAGCTGCTAACTGTGTAGCACAAAACACACAGCCTCTGAGCCCAATAAATGAGCCGCGGCAGCAGCAACAACTTCTTTAGTGGCTAACCTAAGCACAAAGAACACTAATACTGTAGTAAGTAGAAACTGTCACACCTGGTAGCAGTGTAGCCATATTTACATGATTACTGCATTAACAGAGTTGCTTAATTATGCGGTTATTTAACTATAACAGTTAAGGGAGCTTGTTGAATATCATGAACTAGCTGCTAAAACTTGCTCCAGCAAGAGCTAAGGGCCAGACAGTGTAGTCCAAACCAGCCTTTAAAAATGTTGTGTGTCGGAACATTGTTCAACCCACAGAGTTTTGTTTTACATTCTGTTTAAGATGCCAAATTATGCAGATATGCCCGATATTTTGCAATTTTGGGCAATTCTGGGAACAACTCTAACTATAAAATGACTCACTAAACATTCCCGTTTGGAGTGAAAGTTCAGCTATTCAGCCTGGTCGTGGGCCATAGGGGATTTTTTTGAGGAAACTCTAAAGTTTAGAAGGTCAAGCTGGTGGAAATAGATGATAAAGACAAAAGAACAATTATTCGTATGTGTTGTTTAATGGAGTGGAATATCACGCTGAAATATGAGTAGTCCCATTACATCTAAGAGGAAAACTGAACTGTTTGGTTTGGTGGTTTCCAGCAAAAATGTCTCCAATGGTTGAGTCACAGAGGAAGACATGAATTGACAGCAAACTTTTGCTTATGTTCCGTGACATGACATGAAAAAGGATATGATATTACACAAAAATGTGGAGGGACTGGGGAGTATTAGAAAACAGAATCTTCAGGAGTTCAGTGACGACCTTTTACCTCAGGGCAATGTGGCACAGAGCAAACTTTGCCAGGTTCCTCCCTCTGGATATCTGTCTGAAGAGGGAGCTGTATATTGTTCTTCAGAAATTAGCTCAGTTCAAAGTGTGGTCATTTGTCAGACTTTGTCCTGTTCTTTCAGCCGTTCATTTTTGTTTCATGCTCTGCCATATTTTTGGTTAATAAAGAATCTCAGATTCGCACATTTTGTAAAGTTCAAAGTGAGCTTGTTCCCTGGGAAGAGGGATGAAGAGTGTTTACTGAGCAGGAAAAGGTTTACAGCAACTATCCAATCTTGTCCCCCTGCCAAGGCCACGTAGCCTACAGAGCGACATGGACAAGAGCACGTCCTCTTCACACATGCTCACACACACACACACACACACACACACACACACACACACACACACACACACACACACACACAGGTGCACCCTGCAGAACCAAAGAGACATAATGCGTATAACCATGTGCATAATGGTGATAATGTCTGTTAATGGCTTAATAATATGAGACTGTGCTAATGACAATAATGATGCACCAGAAATAGTCATCTCCCAAAATAGAGCAGGGGGTGGATGTCATTAAACACTCTCCACAGAAAGGACCTTTGTTTGGTGTGTGTGTGTGTGTGTGTGTGTGTGTGTGTGTGTGTGTGTGTGTGTGTGTGTGTGTGTGTGTGTGTGCTTACCCGCTGGCTTAATGGCAGCTATGGCGACGGTGGTGTGAGGGGTGTGGAGGTTTACGAGATAGCCCTCGCCTTTGGTGTTTTGGTGTCTTTGTTTGCACATGTGTGAGGGCTTGTGCAAGAAGGTGTGTGTGTGCATGAGCGTGTCACAAGCACAGAGAGAGTTACCTTTGTGTGTTTGTGTGTTACGTTTTTTAAGAACGGGATATCTCCGATCTGTCTTTCATTTTGGATTGGTGCCATGTGTTGACAGGCCATCAGAGGGTTAATGTGAGGGAGAGCATGCGTACACACAGCAGGCACATGTCTGATTGTGTGCACGACGAGTGTGTTGCAACTTTAAAATAAAAGCAGGTCCCGATCAAAAGTGACAAATGAGCCTCTTACAGCAACAGTTTGAGACAGGCTCAGCTCAGACATCACCAGCAGTGTCCTCAGATCCTTTTTTCGATTAAAAACACAGTCGCCACTGATCATGGGGCGAAACACTGTTTCCACTCATATGAATAAATATGTACACAGTATAGTGTTTCTTTGTTAAAGCATAAGTTCACCCAAAAATGTAAATGCAGTCATGATCTACTCACCTCCGTGCCAGTGAAAAGTTGGCTGACGTTTCTTCATCCACAAAACATTTCTGGGCCTTCGAAGCAAAATAGAGTTGCAGCATTCTCACAAACAACTGAGGTAGATGAGGATTTTTTTTTTTTTATTTCAAAGAAGACCCATAGGACGACTGCATGCACTTTGTCTTGCGTAATCCAATGTTTGGCTGAATAAGGGTGTAAATAAGATCTTTTCAGATCCATTTTTAGGGGACCATTTTTAGGGGACCATTTATTGTTAAATTATGGTTGTTTTTCTTATGTTCCAAAACAATTCCCCATTTACGTCAGTTGTTCAGGAGAATGCTGCAACGCTGTTTTGCTGTGAAGCTCCAGAAAGGTTTTATGGACGATGAAAGCAGACTCTTCACTGACATGAAGGTAATTAGTCAACGACCTCAGAAAAGCTATACCTTATAATTTATTCACATAAGTGAGTATAGTTTTACCCACGCTGATCTAGTAAAGAATTTGAGGACACTCTCCACCAGCATGAGGGTGAGTGACGGCTGAATCTGAACTGTGAGGACCAGTCTTTAAATGACGCACACATCAGCCTGAAACAAGTCACTTGTTGTTGTTGTGATCTATGAACTGGAGCGACTACAGCCTCACAGACTTGTGAGGGCGGTCACAAGTTTGTGAACAATATCATATTTTCCAATGAAATTCAGTGAAAATGTCAAATCCAACATTGCCAGCAACCTCAGGAGGCTTTGCAAGTGTTTCGAGGAAGCATGACGTGTGGGAGTGTGTGTATCTTGTGTTCTGAAAGTAAGTTCCTGCAAGGGAGGACCCTGGAGGCAGAATCACTCCCATGACAGGACATCAGAGGACAGGACAACTCAGATGTTTCCCTCGATACGTGCAGCGTGTCTATACGTCATCACCTAACACAAGTAATTGTTTGGGGTTTTTTGGGTTTTTTTAACAAAGAGCTGAAAGACCAGAACTTGGAGCATCGTCGCAGACTTTCATGAATAGTATGTGAAGAGTCCATGTGTCCCTCTGTGGGGCAGAGAGGGAAGGATGCTCGTGTCTGTAAGATGATTGGCTGTCCTCGCAGTCTCCCGGCTCGTGGCTATAAAACCCTCTCGCAGTCCTCCCGGTGCGTCAGAGCGCAGCCGGAGCGGGGAGCGGAGGAGCCTGACGCGCAGCGGGAGTCACTGGACACACTGTGCGCTTCCACGGCAGGAAACCCGCCAGAGAAAATCACCCAATTACTCCAAAGGCACCGGAGCAATTAGCGGAAAACTCTGCTGGAATATCGATCGGGAATCCTTGGACCTGAACTTCACTTCAACACCGCCGTCTGGTAAGCTCGCGCGTCAGGGATCGTTTGATTAATTGTAATTGTGAGTAGTAAAGCAGTTTGCCTGTGTGCACTTTGCGCGCAAGTAACCGCAGACACATGACTTCAGTTAGTGACTCCTGGGCTGGCGCAAAACGGAGAAGACTTTGAAGTTGTATGGAGAGCATGCGTCTTTTCTTCCATCTGTGAATTCATGCTGACCGACCCGTTTGCATGTCATGTTTTTTTTTTTATTTACCGCCTCTAAAACGTTATCAGCCTTTTGCCCGGGACTTGTTGAATGTTTTACAGGCTGTGTAAAGTGGATGTGTTGGACCGGAGGTTCTCAGAGATGATCTCATAGCGGGATTATATGGTTTTCATACGAACATAAAAGAAAAAAAGAAAAGAAAAAAGCAGGCAGGCTTTGTAGCGGCTCCAGTCATCGCAGTGGGACAGCAACGACCTGTCTACACTGATCCCAAAGTTAATGCTCAGTGTGCAGGCATCCAGCAGAGCACTGAAGATGCCATAAAATGTGGCACATGACGGATGGCTCCATATATTGGCATAACACATTAAAGCTAAATCAAATAAATGAAGCTATGCTCAGCTCCCCACAGCCTTTTGTCCTATACAGGCAGGATTTATTGGATCCTTTCACCCACAGGACCACTAAACTACAGGGAACTGGCACCAAAGCCACATTTCTCACTTTCATAAAGAAAAATGAGGCTGTAAAGTTCAACTGCCAGGTTGTCTTTAAAAAGCAGTGGAGCAGAAACCTGTTGTTTTCCTCATTCAGAGCTGTTCAGTAATTATCCTTTCAAGAAAAACACATGACACAGGTGAGGGGATAAAATAACAGGAATACAATGCAATGTCAATGCAACACCAAATTAGGAAGTGTTGCAGATGTATATCGTGTCTGACTGTGCAGTTGTGTCTTGGTGGGCAGTAATAGCTTCACTGGCTAATGTTTGAGTTGTGTCTTCGTAAAGTTTTTAATCCAACTGAACAGAGGTGGAGTGTATCCACGTAACCGCAAATTCAAGTGTTACCATTCGACCCTGCTCTCTTCTACTCTACTGCTACACCATGGGCCACTTTTTACTACATTACATTACACAATCTAGTTACTTTTCCAATCAGGACTTTTCGTAAAATAAACAAATACTGAGTCTATTCAAAACAATATAGCTATAGATTAAAATAGAGTCCCCAGTTGACTTGTGCCCCCTCACAAAGAGTGTCTGGTTGGAGCCCATTGTCTTGTCCCAGATGTCTGTAGCTTCACCAGAGAGACATTTCTACTCCAGATTCATGTCTCAGTTAACTTGATGGTCAACTGAGAACATGTGAGAAGTTTAAAAAGATTAGACACAAGTCTTTTTAAAAATATGTAAATGTTTATTCTTTCCACACCCAAAGTGAAATACATTTCATTATAAAAAGCGTTACTTTGGCTCTGACACCACGTGTAATCTGCAAAGTAACAAGTTACTGAAGTTATCAGATAAATGTAGGACAGTGGAAGTATAAATTAGCAGTCAATGGAAATACTCAAGTGAGGTACAAGTATCTCAAAATTGTACTTGGACTCAATTACATGTACTAATGTTTAATCGACCTAAACTGTATTTAAAAAATGAAAATTAGCTCCACCTTGAGCAGCTACAATACACTGCTGCTTAAACACTGATCAACACATCAGAGAAAATCATATATCAGTCACAGGGGACATTTTATCACAGAATAATAATTTTACTTTGAACTGCACACTGTAACTTAACTTTCACTTTTAACTTTAGTAGGATTTTAAATGCAGGACTTGTAATTGGGACCTGGAGTGCAGAACTTTTACATATAAATTTTGAGCTTCGAGTACACATACTGCAGATCACCAACACATAAATGTATGTTTTTTAGTTGTTTTTTTAATCTTGTGACTTTCCCACACTGGTAGGCAGGTCATTACGTATTTTACATCACCCACCAAAGATTGGAGTACGACTGAGCTAATGGAGTCATGAGAAACTGTGTTAATGTAATAACTCATATAACTCCCGGAGAGTGGGGAGGAAGAAAAATTAAGCAATTTATTCACTATGATAACCACTGATAAATTAAATTTTGTGTAGTGAGCTACTATCACGTTATACAACCTCAGGATAAAAGTCCCCTCAGTCATTGTACTGTACCTCAGCTTTCGCTCTTTCCTCTCTGCTGACTCTGCCTGTCTTTCCCTTCCTCCCATTGTTCTAATAAACAAGACAGTAGATCAAACCATCATGCATCTCAATTGCGGCCTGTTAAATTGCCACGCTGGGCCTGTTTTTCTTTGCACTTTTTCACACTTTTTCCGCACACAAACATTTTGTCCAGCCACCGCCAGTATCCCCTTCACTTCCACCCTGCTGCTCGCCAACTTTCCACCTCCCTCTCCTTCTTCCTATGAAGTGGAGCCAGCGGAGCTAAAGGTCGGAGACATTTTCCAGGCCAAATGTATTAGATTAAGAGGGTCGGGCCAATTCAAATTCAGCTTTCCAATTAGATCGGACAATCGTGCTCTTACATGGCTCTAATGAGGTAC
>CAEMYA010000205.1:5323373-5334057 GCA_903131615.1 Diplodus sargus
GCTGCAAGGCATCCTCAACAGCAGTGTGTGGATGTGCGTGAGGGTGTGAATATGTGTGCCTGCCTCTAAGTGTGTGTTTTTAGACTGCTCTGTACCTCTGAGTGCTGCTCGTGTTAGGATGAGGGCCATCGCTCTGCTGTGTTTCCTGTTGGTTGTGGGGGTCGGAGCCTCTCGGTTCGTCCGAGACTCCCAGGGCAGCCCCGAAGTTTCGGAACCCGCCAAGAACAACGCCTCAGTCCCTCTCCCGCCCCTGCAGCCATCGCGACCAAGGGGCTCCTTCCCCCCCATGTGCATAAAGCCCACGGAGATCAAGTACGCCTTCAAGTACGTGAACACCATCGTGTCGTGCCTGATCTTCGTGGTGGGGATCATCGGCAACTCCACGCTGCTCAGGATCATATACAAGAACAAGTGTATGAGGAACGGACCCAACGTCCTGATTGGCAGCCTGGCACTGGGAGACCTGCTTTATATCATCATCGCCATCCCCATCAATGTGTTCAAGGTAACCACATTCATCCTATGTGTCAATCTGACAGATCTGTTTCACTCACTCACTCACTTTCTCGGATCTCGTGATGGCTTTTCATAAGTTTGTTAAGCCATTACAGCGAATGCCTTTCACTGTTTCATCAGTGTAAAATGAAAAAGTATCCAACAGAACATAACCTCAGATTAATTTAATTCACTACCCATCCTTGTGCCTGTGACTAACGCAGGGTGACATTAATCTCAAACCATCTTCCTGCGCTGCACTCTCACAGTGAGTGAGCCGCTCGCCACGCCTTCTTTGGCACATCCTGAGGTTAGCTGTGGTTTGTTTATGAGTTTACTTCTGCGGTCTCTGTCAGTGTGTTTTGTGTGGTTTCCTTAATTTCCCTTTTCCAGCACACTCTGCAGACTTTTTAACTCCCGACAACAAGGGATAATTCAAACTAAGAAACCCAATAAAGGCAGACGTGAGCCAAGAGCGATTGCCGACTTGAGTGTTGGGATTTGAGGGGAAACTATGTCTTTGTTTTCCTCGCTGGCCTTGTTTATGTGAAGGGGGAGACAAAAATTCCAGTTGGCTCGGGTGTAAATCACTGTCACTGCCAATTGTGCGGGTCGCACTGGAACCATTACTGTGTGCCAGTCAGACGTTCTGAAAACAAAAGGAAAAAACAAAACGTGAGACTTGTTTTATTTTCCTTGATCCGATTGGATTCGCTTGGTTTAGGCTTGAATGCTGCGCTGCATTTTATCCATCATATCTAAGCAACAGTCACTATGATTTGTGTTTTCCTTGCCTTGAAGGTTCACCTGGCGTACGAGCAACATAACGGCAGATAAGACGAGGCGTACAAAGTATTCATTTGTTGTTGAAGGTTCTGCCCTGATACTGAACTGATTTATACCCCCTGAGTAAAGGACTTCAGCAGTGAGGAGGAACACTGTCTTGTTGCCTTTGGCTTTAGCTAATGCAGTAATAATAAAAGAGACAGGACCCCTGCATGAACCTCAAAGAGGTCTTGCTCGATCTGATTAATTACAAATGTCTTCCCTCTCTGTCTGCCCCATCATTTTTTCTCTCACAGCTGATAGCTGAGGACTGGCCATTCGGCGTGTACGTCTGTAAGCTGATGCCGTTCATCCAGAAAGCTTCAGTGGGAATCACCGTCCTCAGTCTCTGTGCGCTCAGTGTTGACCGGTGATTACACTTCTACTCTACGCACACACACACAACAAAGATTCATGCTGGAAGCAGATAGTGTACTTATGTGTGTGTGTGTGTGCCGTTTGTGTAGCTACCATGCCGTGACATCATGGAGCAGGGTGAAGGGGATGGGGATCCCTCTGTGGAAAGCAGTGGAGGTGACTCTGATCTGGGCGGTTGCTGTGCTGCTCGCAGTCCCCGAGGCGCTGGCGTTCGACATGATGGAGCTGCCGTACAGAGGCAACAAGCTGCGCGTGTGTCTGCTGCATCCAGAGCAGACCACCAGCTTTATGAAGGTAGGCACCTGGTTAGAAGTGTAACATGTTAGCGGTGAGGAAGTATTTACATTGTTTAGGTAAAGTATTGTGTAACAATTTATAGGTTTTTCTTTACACTGGTCACCCTCCTAGTTTGGTGAGTTAGCATGCTGTCATTTAAAGCAACATTATGTGGAAATTTAAAATTTTGTGCCTCCCCACAGTTTCTGAGCACACCACTGTCGTAAATACGAATCCCAGGTCTGTAACGGCTTGTCATATGTAATGTAGGTGCAAACTACAAACAAAACTCATTAAGTCTTAATAATTTTATTAGTTTAAAACTTGGATGTTGACGTAAACATTTGAGTTGCAGTTGAGTCCTCAGCAGTTGAGGCTGATGGATTTCTTTAGCAGTGCAGGCATTTGGTCATTTGCTATCCAAAGTTTTGGACACTTGACATTTTTTGACCTGATGATGACGTTTCACGCTGATCAAAGTCAGTTGGCTTCATCCTCTTGACAGCATGAATATCTGTACCAATCCAGTAAGTAAGTGATGGACTGACTCACAGTGCTTCCTACAGTCACGATGTTAGCTTGGCGAAAAGATCACTTCTGACACCTGCCAGGCTCAAAATTCACATGGAAATACAACAACGAAATGAATGACTTTGATAGCACAATAAACTCAAACATCTGGATACTTACATCGTGCTGCCCCAGATTTATAGTCAGGCTGACTTGAGCTTGGCATAGATTGTAGTCGTGTCAATCCGAAGCGTTCTACAGGGATCGCATGTTATACTGGTATTTTCTCACAGGCATATGGTCAAAATATCCTGCACAGATGCTTATCACCTCCAAGGTATGGACTTAGTTCAACCAGATACTAAGTAGAACAGAGTGGCCCACTTCAAAGCACAGCACCGGACAGCAACAATGCAATTAATGTGTTTCCTTAATCAGGATTTGTTTCCTCTTTTTCAAGTTCTGCCAACAAGCAGTTGTTCCAAAAAACTACTTTCTCATGATATTCATGGTATGTTCATACAGCTGCACGGAAAGACATAAATTGCAAAGACGTTTCCAATATGTGGACACTTAGTTTATCAGAACCAGAAGAGTCCGGGGGAGGTGCAGGAAGTGGTTGAGATAAAGCATGAAGCTGAACTCTCCTTTCATGTAAAGTCTGTTCTTTTTAAATTAGTGAATCATAATTTGAGCTTTTTTGTTCTTAGGAAAAAGACATAATTCAGTCTGAGCCAGTGGACTACTTTGAGAAGAACGGGTATTTGTCTGAATCAAGGGAGTGTTCGTAATTCATCCAAGTTTTCCACGAAGGACAAACAAGTAATACAATAAGAATAAAATCTGTGCCAAACCAAGATCAGCCTGAAAATAATTTAACATGTTTACAACGAATTTCACACTCTGGTCACTGTATTAAATCCAGAACCACATCCGAAAACCTCATGCCTTAACCAACTAAAGCCATGTTGCCTTAGAGCAGGTCGCATGGCTTTAAGAGAGAAGTTCTTGTCAGCTCTGACCGACTTAAACAGTTTATTAAAAACATTTTAAAACATTGCCAGAGTGATTTTTTTTCTTTGATCGGAATCGGAAGTACCAATCTGCAAAAAATCCATGTTGTTCTCTTTGGCAGCACCAACTGCACGTGTTTTTGATTTTTTTTTAACCTCAGCTCCCAGAGATCCAAATCGTCGTCTGCAGCCATTTTTCAATTCTTTGTCTGTCATGGTCACCTTTTACTTTGTTTAAAACTGTAAAAAAAAAAACAGTGTTCTTCTACACACACACATGCACAATTGAGTCAAAGAGTCCACCCACCATCCCTGGCTGACAAACCACTGCTGGGTGATGGAAAACTCATCACTTACTTTGCCCCATTTGATTTTTCATGAGTGTTTCCACAGACATCCAGTTCCATTTGAATGCTTCATATCAGGGGCTTTTATCAGCCATAGGCTCAATCACCACTGGGTTATATTGTTCAGTTATAGATAGTTACTGAACAGACATTTATATAAACTAAAATCTTCAAGGTTAGGCAGTGTGCGATGTTACCTTACCTTACGTTGCGTTGCGTTACCTTACGTTATGTTGCGTTACATTGTGCTGAGCTGCCTTGAGTAGCACTGCAACAGGATGAATTCTATGGATAAGTGTACATGCATTCTATGGATGAGTAACACAGTCTTTGTTGCGGTCTGGACATTTTTCTTTCTCCAGTTCTACCAGGATGTGAAAGACTGGTGGCTGTTTGGCTTCTATTTCTGCTTCCCGCTGGCCTGTACAGGAATCTTCTACACGCTCATGTCCTGTGAGATGCTTAGCCGCAAAAAAGGCATGCGCATCGCCCTCAACGACCACATGAAACAGGTATGAATGCAGATGTCTGCCGGCACATTCATTGTCACGGTAACCGTAAGACTGGAGAAAAAGAAAGATGGAGGCGCTGAGAAGCATCAATATTTGTCTTTGTGTGTGCGTGCAGCGGAGGGAAGTGGCGAAGACGGTGTTCTGCCTGGTGTTGATTTTTGCTCTCTGCTGGCTGCCCCTTCATCTCAGCCGTATTCTGAAGAAAACAATCTACGACCAAAATGACCCCAACCGCTGTGAACTGCTCAGGTAGGCACGCAGATACAGCGAGCGACGCAAATGCACTTCGGACTTCGTGCGAGCCCATTGTTCTCCCCTCTGTGACTTCCTGTGGTCTTTATTGTAAACGTTGTCCTTCTCTCGGCCAGCTTCCTGTTAGTGATGGATTACATCGGCATCAACATGGCCTCACTTAACTCCTGCATAAACCCAATTGCCCTCTACTTTGTCAGCCAGAAGTTTAAAAACTGCTTCCAGGTAAGAGGGCTCACGCCGACACTAAAAACGTGACATTATTGGCAGACACAGAAAATAAAATAACTTCACGTGTGTGTGTGTGTGTGTTGCAGTCTTGCCTGTGCTGCTGGTGCTACAGAACATCTCCCCTGGATGAACGAGGTTCAGGGGGACGCTGGAAGGGCTCTTGTCACGGGAACGGACTCGACCGCTCCAGCTCCCGCTCCAGCCAGAAATACACCAGCTCTTCATAAACACTTCATAAACACACGCGCCAAACCCACACGTTCCTATCAACGGAGACACAGCACCACCACTGCCAAAGAGACCTAGGAAAAGGAGGTAGAAAATGGAGGTAGAAGACTCTGATAGAAAAGGATTGACCCAACCTGATATGACAGGACTGTACCTGTTCAAGCTGTATTACTAACTGCAAAAAGCTTTGATCAAAGGCGACATAAATCCGACACTGAGGCCTTAAGTGGACCGACATGGAATACATTTATAAAGAATGTTTATTAACCACATGTAAAAATGTATGTACAGGTTTTATTAACGTGCAGATCGCAGACTTGCGATTATATCTAGCCCGAGTGCTTAATATGAGCAGCACTGACTGAAGCTTTAATACCTCAGGGGGGGAGGGGGAGACGGAGGGATGCTGCGGCCCTGAGCTATTTTCAAAAAGCCTCTGCATATGAACACAATCGATAGCTCATCTGACAACGTGGCACGCGTTGTCACTTGAGTTTCCTCAACGGCCACGTGTCCTGGCGACATACCTGAGTCGAACAGGCCCCCCCAGTCACGTGGAGTCAAACAGCGGACATCTTTTTTCCTGGAAATCGTCACCGCTTCAAGTCACGTGGAGGGCAGCTGTTGACGCAGACGACGGAGACAAACACCAGCTGATCCTCATCATGTTCTGCGGCAAAAGGGCATCATTGGGTCTGCTGTTATTGCAGTATTGATGGTGTTGTACGTGGTCTCCATGTCCACTGTGTGTAAAGTCTTAACCCGTGTCTCACAATGTAGCTTCTATTTTTCTAAGAAAACACAAAACATGTGTCGCTTGTTTAATCTTCTAACATGAGGTGTTCATTTGTTACTTTCCGAATATTTTACCTCTGTCAGTGAGTGGTCATGTTACATGAAGGTCCCTGTGGCTGGAAATGATTCTGACAATTACGACTGAGAGCTGCTTGAGGAACACGTTTTCTGAAATTGAACCATTCAACCAAAAGCCTTTTCGGAAAGGAAAAATAAATCCTGCACAGCTGGATGTTCTTAAGAAGTGAATGTTTTTAGTGGACAATATTTTTTTTTTAAGTAATGGTCTTAGAAATCGTTTAGGTATATAAGCTGTTTATATATATTCCATTGTGAAGGAGAGAGAGAGTATGTGTGGTGCAACAAGAAAAGAGAAGCGTGTTGTTATTTATGTTATTTTCAGAGTTAGGATGTCCGTAGCTAGAGCGATCTGCAGTCCTCAGTAGTCACATGCTTGTGACTTATCTTGTGACGCCAACACAGCAAGGAAGAAAAAAAGCTCTTCCAGCTCTTTAGACAGTCAGAGATGATGTGAAAGTGCTGGTTGTGCCTGGCTCCAACCCCGAGGCTGCGTCAGAGAGAATACATGGATTGTGTGTTCATTTGAAAAAAAAAAACATATTATAAGCAGCTTTTAAACCTAGATGAATCAAAGGTTTGAACACTGGCAGTGCTGAGAGCCCATACTGAAGAGACGCACAAGATGGATCCAATTTTATCGGGTGCTTTTTAGGCTCTCAGCACATCGTGACTGAGATGTGGTGTTATGAGCGAAAGTGTCCTTTCAGAACCAAAGTTTGTGATGAGAAACCAGACAAGGTGTTTGTTTTTTTTGAACACTGAAACATTCTTTAAAAACAGACTTGGTGCATGTAATAAAATGTAGAAAGGTTGAGACAATGTATCTCTCTTGCAAGGGCGCACAAATCAGCTGATTAGCAGTGTGTGACTCATTAACTCATCACATCTGTTTGTGCCGTCTTCGCTGTGCTTTCATCCAAAATAGCGACCGTGGGCTGGAAGGTCTGAGCAGCTCTGAGAAAAAGCAAAGATTCAAATGTAATGTGAATGTAAGCCCTGGTGTTTTTAAATGACATTTATACCATACTTATTTGTTGAGGTTATGCAATAATAAATATTATTTTATAGCGTTTGTGTTGTTTGACTTATTTCCTGAACATTCCCCATAGAGCACCATTATAAAGGAGACATCTGTAAAACTTCACAGGACACCTCAAACTGCAAACACTGTTAATTGTGACCCTTTCTATTATAAATCTTGTTTTTTTTAATGGACGCTTTATATTTTTTTTTAAATATATGAAGTCATCCAAATAAAAAGTCTATTGGCAGAGCGGGAATTTGCTGGTAGGGCGCTTATTCAGTGGGCCACATAACCAGGAAGTAAACACTGAAGCCTTTCCTCGAAACGTTTTAGCCGTATGCACTGGTGGACTTTTCTCAGTGGACTATCTAGTTCTGTTTAAATCTACTGGCGAGTCTCGCCCACAGCAGCCTACTTGGCAACACCTCCGAGCAGTATTTCTTTTTCATGACACCAAATTTGTTTTTCAGGCTCAGTCAGATCTACCGTGATGTGACTACATTTAAAACTTTAAGGGTCACATCACTGGTATAATGTCTTGCAGAGCTTTCCTGTCAATGTTCGATGTAATGTGCTTTACTTCTCTTTTTATATATAAATTACCTCAGTATAAGATCATTTTGACAAATGCTCAAAAATGTCTCTGCGGCTGCGTTATGAGCGACTGGTGCACTCTTGACCGAAGTGAACATTAACTCTTATTATCAACATCCCTCTGAACGTCCTTCTCTGTTCCTGTTAAAAGGGAGTTTTTCTTTATCAGCATCAAGAGTCTAAGGACAGAGGGCGTTATATTCTGTGCGGATTGTAAAGCTCCCTGAGGCAAACTGCGTTTTGCGATTCTTGGCAATATAAAAAGCTTTGACTTGACTTGATTATATATCCTATAAACAGCCTGTAAAATGTTGAAGTCCCGCGTTTCAACGCCTGTTGTTTTTCTGGTGAAAGGAAGGTTACATTTCAGAAGAACACTGTCAGAGGAAAAAACAAGCGAAATGGGTTATGAGGGACCTTTTTCAAGGCTTTACCTTGTTCGAAATCATTGCTGTAGACGACTAGACATTAGGCGCCAGTTGCCAGGTTTCACTGAGATAACTCCTGATTAAATCTCAGAGAAGATCTTTTGCGTCAGTGCACATTACAGATTTGAAGGAGTCCTGTTTTTCACTCTGTGAAGCTGTTTCTTGGAAAGATTCACAAGTTCCTCGAGACAGGGAACCTTATTTTCGCGAGATTTAATAATTTTGCGCTAGAGTAATTCACTAAGGTTTGCTTCTGAGGTTCAATGTCTGAGTTACAAAAGAAAGAGAACTAGAGAACTAGAGAACTCAAAAGGCTTCGGGTTTGTTTTCTTGACATTCCACAAACCACAAAGAACTGGCTGTAGTCAATAATCTACATAGCTGAACCCTGAAGATAAAAACACTGCTGCATCAATAAACCTCAGCGCAGAATGAACAAAAATCTAAAATATTGAAAGCATCAAATCAACAGTTCTGCAACTTCCATTTCTTGCTAGCACATCAATATTTGAAAAATACTGAGGAATAACAAAGATACATTTAGTCAGTTTAGAGGAATTTCCCTTCAATATGTTGACCAGAAACACATCTGTTCCAAAAAACAACTCATCCCTCTTGAGTAAACAAATCCTAAACTTCATGACAGTGTGGCATTTTGAACAAGACCGCATCAACAACCACGGTGCAAAAAAACAAACAAAATTGTTTTCTAAGTGAATCAATTCTGTGATACCACACGTTCTCTCCATGACACATGGAAGTTGAATGCATCAGCAACAGAAGGCACACTTATTCATTTCATTTGGGGATCTTGTAGCAACAGTCTCAAGATCACAGGTGAACTGTTCGGATGTCTGGAGAAAACTGGCTTTACTATCTTGAGATAATGAGCCTGTTATCACAATGGTGCTCTTTCAATGTTTATCAGAGATCAAGAATGCCATGTCAGTACATATGAGTGGCATCTTAAACTCTGTAGAGTGATTTAAGATGGATATGTCGAATCAAGAAGTGCTGATTAATCGTCAGTAAGTCAGTGTTACTCATCTATATGAATATCTTATTAAACTATTCAAAAACTCTGTTCATTTCAGGTAGTTTTTATTCAAGTGGTTCTATGCTGAGAATAGACCTTATTCACACGGTGGCCATTTTCCTCCAGTGCCGGGGTAGGAAACTGGAATAATGTTGTGTTATGTTTTGTTTTGTTCCAGGTTGCAAGTCATATAAATGTAGGTAACTTGACAAATTGTTGTCATGTTACAGCTTCCCACTTGATCAGCAACTCAAGTAAGATGAGGGTAAAGATCAGGAGGCACATTCGGCTACATTTCAAGGTGAAACAACATATTTGACATCTCGTTAGCATTCAACGACTTCCTGGCTAATGGTGCTGTTTGACTTCATCCTGTGCTCATGCCTTTCCTAACCGTATTGTTTTGAAACAGTAAGG
This sequence comes from Diplodus sargus, assembly GCA_903131615.1. Taxonomy (NCBI): domain Eukaryota; kingdom Metazoa; phylum Chordata; class Actinopteri; order Spariformes; family Sparidae; genus Diplodus; species Diplodus sargus. Next base: position 5,332,816 of record CAEMYA010000205.1, read on the forward strand.
TTAGCTCAAATATGGTTGAATGCTAATGTTAGCTGTTGTGGAATGGATGCTTAAACCTGTTGCTTTTAGCTTGAAATGTGGTCCAACGTCCCTCTGGATTGAACCATTCGTTGTCCAATAGCTGCTAATCTACCAGGACCCCAGAACACAGCGGTCTAGCATTTGAGTTGCGAGTGTGATGTCAATGGAAAATAGGGATTGGGTAAATATAGTCTACTCTCTGGGTTATCGTCTCCCGGACAGTAACACATCTGCTTTAAGTTGACCACTGTATGCCATCCTATCCCTTACAGTAACAAACCATAATGTAATTACCATCATATCAAATCACTGGAAAAAAAAACACTCTTACAACAAGTGTCCACAAGGTCAGAAGTTCATGCAGTTTTCTTCAAAACTCCCAAACCCAGCCCGAAGAGCAGTTTGTGTATGTCATGCTCCACTCTGAATCTGATTAAGCTGTTTTAATCCTCATTATTTTTGAGAAACCTGCTTTTTATTTCCTAGAGAAAACTTGATAAATCATGGCTAACTCGTTCTAGTGTTAAGACCGGGTCCTCAATTATAAATTCTTAAGATTAATGTTAACTTGAGTATGACCTAAACTGAAAACTAAAAACTGCATGCAAGTAGTTATTCATAAAAACGACTTTCTTTGGAAAGTAGTTTGCAAAGGATCTCATGTTTGAACAAAGTCTGGACTCAACTTCAGTGATTTTCCTGGTTAGTGGTATTCTACTACGCCTGTACTGAATTTTGCATGAGCTTTCTGAACAATGTGCCCGTCCAAACAGTTTAATCCACAGAATAATACATGTTGCCTGGCTCCAATTTCCTCCACCATCATCATGATCTCATCTTCCAAAAGTTTTTCTTTTTTGTAAATAAGTCTTCATTTCCTCATTTGTGTTGGCATTACATGAGTGAAATTCAGAGGGCAGATTTGTTCTTTTCAGTGGATTTGAGATGCACAGGTCAGTAGAGTGTAAGGGACAAATAGGATTCGTCTAAACGAGGCTTTTTCATGCCGAACAATTCATTTCTCGCTCTGGAGCATCCCTCGATATTAAATCCAGAACCACGTCACAACAACTCATGTTCATTTAACTAACGAAAATCACTGCTTTTGAACAAGAAGTGTGGCTTTTAAAAGTTTTTTTTCTTCTTTTTGGTGCTGGCATTTATCTGTACAAGTTAAAGCAACATGTAACTTTAAAAAAAAAAAAAAAAAAAAACTTAAAA
>CAEMYA010000205.1:5334074-5352167 GCA_903131615.1 Diplodus sargus
TTTTTTTTTTTACAGTTCTGTGTCTTGTTATAGGGTGAATGGTGTCTCTGTCTCCGCCCCCATCACTTGTTTCTGCAGTATGTAACTTCAGTGAGAGATGAGGATCACAGCGTTATATACATGACTTCATGCTTTAAACTGATTTGCTTTCTTACCGAGAGTTACATACATTTTTGCCACTCTCTACCTTACCGTTAACACTCAGTATAATGCTACACCTAGAGGACAGTCATCTTAGCACAATAGACTGGCCCCATGTGGCTCCTACCAAAATGTATTTTTAAAAATTGAACTTTATTTAAAAACCTGCAACCGCTTAATGCCATCATATCCTGGAAATGTATGTAAAATGATCCTAAAACACCTCTCAGTCAAAATCTCAGGAGACAAAGGACAAAAGAGTGGGTCACATGTCTACACGATCGCTCATTAGCCGTTACAGGCTCTGGGGTGAGGATACGAGCTCCTGTCTGCCCAAATGAGCTGTGAATCAAACCTCTGCCGGGAGGAACTCTGACTTCTTCCCACACCTCCTGTTAAACTCAACACATAAAACATGCCACTTTTACACAACAGTCTTTGTCCTAAACACACAACATAATGTGTTTATTTGTGAGCTTTATGAGTGGTTTGTGCAGACAAACCCAGGCTGGCTGTTGTCCAGTGTTTCAGCCCTTTTGCCGAACTAAACTTCATATTTACTTTACAGACATGAGGGGCTGCATTGATCTCTTTACCTTTCTGCAAGAAAGCGTATCGGCATTACATTCAGAAAATATTTTCCCATTGATTTCCCACTATCCCATGGTTTCCTTCATGTCCTTTCATATGAAAACAAACCTGTACAAACCAAATTTTCAACAGATCACGTTTCCTGTTCCGTACAGAGTTTTTCTTAAACACGTCATTGTTGCTGTATTTCCTCAAATTATCTTACTAATCACAGACGCTGCTATGCATGAAGACTGACAGAGGGATACAATTAACCTCAGTAACTTTAACCTTATTATTCACACTTGTCTCACCTCATTTTCCCCCTCTGTCTTCGTGGCGCCGTGTTCAGTCCCTCGCACCACATTCCTCTGCTAATAAGGACATTTGAGGTTACACTTCTTCCCTCGATTCATCAAGCACGGCTTCAAAGGACAGATGAGAGTAATTTGGTTTTTGACACTCTTCACTTTAGGTTTGGACATCCTTCAAACAGTGTTATGTGAGGAGTTACGAAAATAAATATTAAAAGCACAAGTCAGAGAGCTGAGTGTTATTCCAGCTAGATATCTTTCCATGAAATTCAGAACGAGGGAAAGAAAGAAAATGAAAGTCCTTGGTTTAACGACTTCATTTTCCTTTGCTAATCGCTCCAAAAATTCAGGAATCATAAACACAGGACTGAATCCCATTTATCATACACATTTATCATACAGCACAGGCCAATTTCAACATAATACAAAAAATAAAACTGTACAAATGTTTGATTGTGACATGTTTAAAGTACTTCGAGGAGAACTTCTCATACTTTAACCAGTAGAATTATAAAAAGTCATGTAGAAACGGTGTCCCGCAGCTTCATAGTCACGTATATCTGATGCTCTTCATTCCATGGGTTGCTCCTGCCCCTCTTTGAATTCATTAACTCTCGCCTGGAACAAAACAAAAGAAACAGAAATGGAGGTGAGACTGTGCGGGGGGTGTTAAATTGAATTGATGCTGGCTGACTTTCCTTTCAATATAGGGCTGATATACAGAGCCAACCAGACAACGCAGGGCTTCTTCCTGTATCCCCCATGAATCAATTAATGATAATATTTTTCCATCTGTGGAAATTGAACTTCTCTTCTTGCCTGCCCTGCTCTACGGAGACATCAGAGCACAAAGTCAGTGTCTCAACACGCACAGACAAGGACCGTTCACAAGACAGATGTAGCCGACTGGAGGATGACAGATGATGCTTGCTGCACAGTTCACAAGCCTTTGACACTTCTAAGCCATCAAATTATGTTGGCAACGCAACAGAAAACTTGAGCATGAGAATTATCTGTAAATTGGCTGTGGATCCTAGCACTGAGGCGCGCATTCATGTATGCACAGCAAATTATTTACTAATGTATCAATTTAAAGTCATCAATTGATGCTGTAGAATTCAATAATTTGAATTAACCCAAATGTTTTTTTCTCCATTATAATCTCTTTTAATAATTAGTTTACATATCGGTGCGTATCAAGACAACAAACACACAGACACCGATATCTGTGATAATATAGGCTAGCCAATACATCGGCCATGCTTTCCAAAATGGACACAAAGGCTCACCTGAAAGGTGTTGAGAACATGTTGACAAACATCAGTGAGCTCATTCAGGCCTCTGCGCAGTGGCTCTGTGGCTGGAAGTCCCCCTGAAACAAAAGAAAACCACCCACACCAACAGTATTAACAAAAACACAACACTTGCATACTGTGGGTCAATTCAATCACCTCTTCAGGACAAATTGTGCATTGCAGAGCAGGATGAAAACTCACTAAGTGAAAACACTGACCATCTCGTTGCAATGCAGTGTTCTGCTGGGAAAACCTGGGTGCTAGAATTCATGTGGATGCCACTTGACACACAACACCGCCTCCCCCCATGCCAACAGCACTCCCAGCTGACAGTGCCCCCCCTAAACAGAGCCATGGGCACTGCTAACTCACAAACTTCTTAAGAATGACCCGAGGAACGTGACAAAGAGCTCACGATGTCGACCTGGCCTCCACATTTACTAGATCCCAATCTGATCGAGCATCCGTGAGACAGCCTGGAATAAGTCCAGCGGCCCCATGGGGGAGAGGCGGTGTGCATGTTCTGCAGTGGTGTTTGAGTGAGCCGTGTGTGTCAAGAGGTTTCCACATGAATGCCTGGAACATGTTTCCCAGCGGAACAATGCCAGTAACAAGATTATCAATGTTATTCACTTCACCTGTCAGTGGTTTTATATTATGGCCGATTAGTGTAGACAGCCATGATGAGGGCGGGCAGAGTTACTCGCAAAACACAGAGCAGAAGTAAAATGCTGCTCCAGGGACGATTTCACAATAATGGACCATGCAAGCTGCAATTCATTACCTAAATATACAGTACCAGTGAAAAGTTCTCATTCATGGTTTTTCGTTATTTGTATTATTTTCTGTACATCAACACTGAAGACATCCAAACTATTAAGGAACACATATGGAATTATTAAGTAAACAAAAAAGTGAATGATTTGTATTTCAGAGTCTTCAAAGTAGCCACCATTTCCTTTGATGACAGCTTTGCACAATTCATTCTCTCAATGTAACGGTTTTCAATCAACAGGTGTGCCTTGTCAAGAGTTAACTTGTGGAATTTCTTGCCTTCTGAATGGGTTGGAGACCATCAGGTGTGTTGTGCAGAGCCAGACTTGGTACACAGCCCTGTAGGACTCTCAAACTACGTACAAACTGCAAGTGACAATCCTTCTAGAAACATGATTCTGCCAATAATGTCTGTGTAAGCAGTGGATTTCAAATCCCTTTTTAAGGGAAGAGACCAGATTGCAATCAAGCACTCATCCAATTTCATATAAGTTGATGTAAATATTAAGAAATCATTGAACCGTGATTCCCCCCAGTAAAAACGCATTAATCCAATGCCTGGAAATAAGGGTTTCACAGCAATTTTATCAAAACAGCTGATCACTACTGATGATGCAGCAGGTCAACAGGTAATGAATACTTTAAATGCCTCAAAAGTGATTAATACAGCGTAGGAGTGCAAGCAGATGACGCTTTATTCGTCTCCCACAGGGATAAAGCAACCCATTTTCCTTGTGGTCATGGTGGGAGATTGTAAATACGGAAATAAATATAAAGCTGTAGTTGAATATATGAAAGCACAGTCGAAACGAGGGGTATTTTGGTTGCCTGGAAGGTAATTGTGCCTTTTTCTGTGATGAGGCCATGAGGAAAGATCTTCCAGGCATCTTCAACAACAAAAACAAGTTGTGTCTCAGTCCTGCAGAATCCTTTCATGTGATGGGCTGCTGTTATCTGTTGGGACTTTTTTGGAACAAGAGGGGTTACATGTGCATGTGTGTCACTTAAGGGCGGTCACAGGAACTTCTTAGTCGGCTGAGTGGACAAAGTGAACGCACCAGACTCCAATCTAAATGTTTACGCCGTAACAGAGCCTGAAAATGTTTTGCTCTCCAGCTGTCCGACGAATGTATGAACACATGAACTAACCTGGTTAGGAAAGAGGAGGTAAAAGAAGATGAAGCGATAGGGATTTCTCTCACCTCGTGTCTGAATGCGAAAGTTGATCTTGCTCTCGGACGGATGCGTGATAGTGTAGCCACAGAACTCCACATCCAAACTGACAGAAAATAAGAAGGTGAAAGCATTATTTGTGGTTATCATCAAGTTTTCTTTTAAATGGGCGGAGGCAAGTCAGTTTTGTTACAAATGTTTCCACAATCAACTCATCCCATCTGACCTGGACTGACAACGATGGGAACACAGTGGAATCACAGACACACTTGAGTTGCTTTTTGGCATGATTATTATAGATGTCTAGAATTAAGTATGAGCGTCCAGGGAATAAACAGTCCCCTCCAGCTGGAATCAAATCACAAATGACACCAATTAAGCATTAGTCATACTACTTCAAAGTGCTACACCGGTGTAGGGTTCAACGATTTTAAACAGACAAATGGCAGATAGATCAAAAATGGCCACAATATGTTGAGTTTCAAGTGGCAGTCTTTCAGAGAGAAAAAGAAAAAGCAAAAAAACACTGACGTCTTCATGATCATATATCGAAGGGAGTTGCCCAGTGTATGGTCTTCATCATGCAACACAAACGTCACACAGCCCTCATCAGCCCCATCAGCCTGGATCTACAACACAACAGAAATGCTTTAAATTAGAACCACACATCTATCATTAGACACAAAAATTATGGCAAATGGGAGAATCAGGGAACTATTACGCATTGACAGCACATCAAATACTTGTTGTCTCCATTATGCACATTGACAAGCATCAGGTTAACATATGGCATGCTGAGAAACTGAGTGAACACTGCCCCCCAGTGGAGACACTCTGAGTCAGCTACAGACTGAGAGGGAGGTAAATCTAAAGCCGGTGAAGTGATTTAAGTAAACTAGCGTAACTTTAGCACGGTCAAAGATGTGGGCTCACAACGTGGTTTGCGCTAAGACACAATTACTTTCAATGTAGTTTTGGTTGCCTTTGTTTTCTTGTTGTTTTCTCGCTGTTAGCTTCTGTAGCTACCCACGTGAGGAGTTAAACGTCACTGGAAAGGCTCATCATTAGCTTCTTTAACTGGATATTTTCTTACTAAGGGAGTTTGGCAGGCTAATCTGTGTATCATGCGAAAAGCAAACGGGTTTATTTAGCTTCTTACCATCTCCAGCACCGGTTTCTTTTCTCCTTCCCCGGCCATGCTTTTACATTCCTACTCTGTCCGTCAATGCCGTGCTGGTGAGTTTAGCCCTCACCGCTGTCTGACAGGCAAGAGGATGAGCCCCGTGTTTGGGGAGTGATTGGATATTGAGACAATACAAAGAAATGTTATTCTTATTAAAATGTATTGGTGATATATTAATTTAACTCGGCACCACAGTTTTTTAAGTCGTAGCTGGCTCTTGTGTCACGCTGCTAATGTGTCTTTATATACAGCGTTTGTATTAACGTTAGTAATACACTGTTAAGTAAGACCAGTGCACTGCGGGTTATTTAACCATTTGTCTATCGGTGTAGCAGAGCCTACGTTGCCTGTAAGACCTTGACAAGGGCTAAAGTAACGCCATAATACAGCTGTCGCGATGACGTGACGTAGTTTGAAAACATGTGACGCATAAGACTGAATAACAAGGAAGTCAAAAATGTAGTCCATATAACGAGGCACTATATTAGAGTAAATGGGCTAAGGAATGTGGTAAGAACTACATTACCCAGGGGGAGAGTGAATTCGTTTCGGTCGGGAGGTCTCGGTGATTTGCAAAGCAGAAGTCACTCGAAAGGGATTAGCTAGCTTGCTAGCAGAGGAAATCTCCTTAGATGCTGGACTTTGTGCTACACGGGCTCCTTTGAACAGCGCTGACACTCAGAGGTATTGAGTTTGTATTTATATGTCACTGTTAATTTGCGTTGCATTCGTCAACAGAAGCTATAGTTTGTATTGCGACAGCTAGCTAACTACTTACCTACCTAGCGTTGTTGTGTACACTGCTCAACAACATCATCAGCTAGCTATCCTGTTGTCTTTAAAGCCATCGGCTTTCGTTTTCATTTATCGTGATCATGTAAGAAGTGCTGAACTAGCTTAGTGGCTACTACTAGGGAGGAATCCCTCCCAGTAACGGTACTAGGCTCCTTTCACAGACGTAGTTTCAATTTCACCTGAAATGTTACGCCAGAATCATTATCTGTTAAGCAATCTCCTCTGTAGTCTTCCTGCCTGTGGCTTCTAACAGGTCACTGTTCTTGTTCTTGTGTTGACGTCGACAAACAGAGCTGAGACCCCAGCTGTTACCATGGCAATCCTGTTTGCTGTGGTGGCTCGTGGAACCACCATCCTGGCAAAACATGCTTGGTGTGGTGGAAACTTCCTGGAAGTGACTGAACAGATTTTAGCCAAAATCCCATCTGAAAATAATAAATTGACCTACAGCCACGGCAGGTAAAGCTTACACACACGTGTGATATACTTCTACTTTACTTTAGCACCAGTCACTATGCGACTGCACCCTGGGTCCATCTTTCCAAGTTAAGTGATGACTGTACAGATTTCTGGTGTAAGCACAAAGAATGAGTGAAACCACATTCAGTGTGGGTGAAGCAACCATTCAGACCACACAAGATACACAAACAAAATACAAAACAAGGACTAACATGTAGTGTAACACACAGGACATCTCTATAGGATTATTAAAGCATTGAAAGTGTGAGGTAAAGCGATCTGTTATGAGGGCCAACCTACACACACTAGCTTGCAGTGGTTTCATGCCAGTGTTAACTTTGGTTGTCAACAGTCAACTATGACTATGCACAGAAAACTTTGCCCCATAAAAAGTGGTGTGATTATTTTTCACTATGCATGATTGTTAATAACAATCAGCCATCTAGAACAAACGTACTTGCAAATCCCAAAGGCCACTTGGGTTTGGGTTAGGGTCAGGAGTTATATCAGAGCTTACAGAAGATGCACTGCAGGAAGCAATCACAGGAAACAATCAAGCTTTGTCACACGCCACAAAGGTACAAGTCCATGTGACATCATGACATGCCGTAATTTAAGTTACAGCCCAATTCCTTCTGTTTTTCTCAGTTAATGTTTCCTTAGAGATGTTACAATGACCATGGTGTTCTGTATTAAATGGTGTGTTTTCAACTGTCTATCTGTAATGTTGACCGTTTTTGTCTTTTATCTTTTTTAGCTATCTGTTTCATTACATCTGCCATGACAGAATCATATACCTGTGTATCACTGATGATGTAAGTATATATGGTTCAGATATCTGTGGATTTATTCATTTAGAAGTCTGTGTTTTTTGTTTGCTTGCTTGTTTGTTTGTTCTTATTGTTTGACCTGCTTCTGCATTACAAAGATGGGGCATGATGCCTTTTATGTGAATTACTGTATGTAAAGTTGAGTAAACCAGTCACTTTGAGAAATAGAATTATAGTATTGTGTTTTCTCAAACCATGTTTTTGAAGTAATATATTTAGCCTATAACAACAGGAAGCAGAAAAATAAACTCAGAGACCCAAGTTAATAGAAAGGCATTTTTCTTATCACGGGAACTTTTAATGGGAATGTGCCTGGAGTAACTCTTGTGTATAATTGTTTTGTGCCCAAGGACTTTGAGAGGTCGCGCGCATTCAGCTTCCTCAGTGAAGTCAAGAAGCGCTTCCAGACAACGTATGGGTCGAGAGCACAAACAGCCCTCCCTTACGCCATGAACAGTGAGTTCTCCTCAACACTGGCAGCTCAGATGGTGAGTATGACAACTGATTGCAACATGAGCATATTGCACAAAAAATTCTTGCAAGGGCTCCGTGACGGCTTTTTAGTTCTGTAATCTATAAAAAAACACAAATTAAGTCACTTTCTCTGTCTATGATTCTATTTGTAGAAACACCACTCAGACCCACGTGGATCAGACCGTGTCACTGAGACGCAGATGCAAGTGGATGATTTGAAGGGCATCATGGTCCGCAACATAGGTGGGATTCTCATGAGTTTCCCCATGGCACAGGGAGGCTGAAGTGTCTTCTTTTAGAAACAAAACTATAAGATAACAACACAATTAGATTACTTTTTAACTGAATAATTTAAGGCTTGTTACGTGCATTTTTGCCCTTCTTTAAATGAATGCAGTGTGCAGTGGCATACCCATTTTAGCTTTGCCAATGCAGCACTGGTATTTGTTGGTCTTCATGCCAGAGAAGCAGATAGTTTGGCCAAAATCTTAATCTCCATTTGGATAGAATTCTCATAACTTAGACTTTTTGTGTCTGGCATGTTAACTTAGTTTGGTTCTGTGTCTTTTTATAGACTTGGTCGCTCAGAGGGGAGAGAAGCTGGAGTTGCTGATCGACAAGACAGAAAATCTGGTTGACTCAGTGAGTTCAATGAACTAGTTTATCCCTGTTTAACCTGGGGCTGAGGGATATGGCCTTTAAACAACGATGCAATTTGTCAGGCTATATTGTGAAACACAGTACATATCTCAGTATTTTTACTCTTCCTCAAAAGCGCTTCTTAAATTTTAGTACTGGAGGACAGATTCCAATACCACGATATTTATGACCACATACCTTGATATCAGCATTGTAACAATATTGTATATATTTCATAAATAATCAGTAATGCAGATATAAAGATTATGTGGGTAAAGGCGAGTGTTAGAAAAAGTAGAACAGTGTGGTAGGCCAGGTCAGGGTTTTAAAACCAGGAAAAGAAATTCCAAAATATTAGATGATGGTATGATATGATATTTTGCCTAGCCCCCCTTCACCCTACATGTTTTCTGATGCATGATATTTTGCAGTATACAGGTTTATATTTTGACAGCAATCAGGCGAGTCACTGACTTTACTTTCTCTCCCTTCTTCATCTAGTCGGTCACATTTAAGACCACTAGTCGTAACCTGGCACGTGCCATGTGTATGAAGAACCTCAAGCTGACTGTTGTCATCGTGCTGGTGTGCCTGGTGAGTAAGGAAAAAAATGTATTTGATTAATGAAATGTTGGTAATGAATTAGATACAGCGTAAAGGTTTCTTAATTCTTAATTTTTGGTGGATTGTTGCTTGGCTTTATCTATGCTGAGAAAGTGCCCAGAGTTACAAACAGTATATTTTGTTCATGAAAGCAACATTATGTAACTTTTTTACCTTGAAATATGGCACCATGTCTTGTAATAGTGTGAATTGTGTCTTTGTCTCAGTCATTCTGCCCTCCATCACTGTTTACTTAAACATACAAGTAGATACATACAAGAGAAGTCAGTTTGCAGATTTCAGCTGGGAGAGTTTTCCAGAGAGTGGGGGCTGTCACACAGAAGGCTCTGTCACTGAGGGTTTGTAGTTTGGTGTGAGGGATGGAGAGCTGGTGTGTGCCTTATGAGCGCAGCGTCTGAGACTGGGTATAGGGGTGGAGGAGGTCAGACAGATATTGGGGGACGAGGGAATGGAGAGACTTACAGGTCAGGAGGAGAATTTTGTAAGTGATGCGTGATTGAACTGGGAGCTAGTGAAGGCGGATGAGAGTGGGGGTGGTGTGTTGCCAGGGAGCCCAGGGGCGTCACTGGGTTTTAAGGACAGCCCCCAAGAGATGCACAGGATGAGAGCGAACATAGCGCGTGAGCACAAAATTTCACAAACAGCTAAACTAAGACTGAGAAATTATTTATTATTATTATTTCAGTCTGTTTTTTTATACAGTACAATAACAAACACGGGTTTGCACAGTAACAGTCTTGTGTTGTGAGCCTCACAACACAAGAATTGTTTGCTCCCAAATATATTGAAGTCGCACAGATTACATTTTGGGCACATATGTGACTAAAATGGTTGGAATTTCAAGCCCTGAAAAATAATACTTAATTACTTGAATTAAAGTAATATTAAGATACTCTTGAAAATATTTGGGTCAGGCTAATTTGGCTTTTATATATATATCTTGGCTTTCCCCACTTTCTAATCATTACTGTCCTCAATGAAAGCTCAAGTTAAATAAGTCTTATATGTTGCACCTGGACTGAAATATCATATTTCATATTCATATTGAGTTCCATAAAATTCCAAGACTGTCTTCATCACAAATGACTCTATCCTGTGAAATCCTTTAGACTCGCCTTTCCAGTAGAGGTCTCTCCTCTCTCACTCCCTGTGCTCCTCTGCCCTGACTCCTACAGGTCAATAGGGGTGGTGGAGTGATTATTATTATTAGTGTATTATTATAACTATCCAACTCTATAAACAACCAGGGCCTTCACAATGCAGTTCAGACTAACTAGCTAGCTAAGTAGCAGCATTCTTTTAGAGCTGGAATGTCACTTTTGACTGCAAAACAACAAAGGTGAGACGTGCTCAGAGATAGTCCGAAGTGTGCAGGCTTGGTTTTTATTTGCTTCAGCCCCCCTAAAGTAGGCCTAATGCTGGAGCCTGTCTAGGGTTTTGGAAGGGAGCCCGGACAGAACTCCATTACAGTAGTCCAGGTGGGAGGTGATGAAGGCATGGATGAGGGTCTCAGCCACAGGTTCATAGAGGGAGGGTCGGAGTCTGGAGATGTTTTTGAGATGATAAAAAGCTGATTTTGTGATGAATTTTATGTGCGATTGAAAAGATAGCGTGGAATCAAGGATGACCCCCAGGTTGCGGACATCCGTGGATGGGGAGACAGAGCAACCCTCCACGTCCAGGAGAAGATCTCCAACCTTCTAGAGCAGCGCCTTGGAGGCCACAACTATGAACTGTTTTATTGGTGTTTAGTTTGAGTAGATTTGATGTCGTCCAGAGTTTTACATCATGCAGGCAGTTGACGAGTGACTGTGGGGGTAGCTGGGTGGATGGTTTGGTGCAGAGATATAATTGAGTGTCATCAGCATAGGAATGGCCTTGGAATGTAGTTAGCACCTAAATGGGACTTTCTTTCTTCTTTGGTGTGCTCAGAATCTACATAATGTTGCTTTGACATAAAAAAATTGCCCATATCGTTTGGCTGCTACTGCTTCCATTTTTGGTGCAACTCTGCTGCAATTTGCCTCTACATTTTCTTCTACGTCTAAATTTTTTTCAGGTGGTCCTCTACATTATCGTTTCTGCTGCCTGTGGAGGCCTCAGCTGGCCCTCTTGTGTCAAATGAGAGCAGAGATGGGGATAAAAGAGACGGAGATGCCGACGAGGGGGAGAAGCGCCTGTTCAACTCTGCCTGCCAATGGATACAAAAGGAACCACAACTTTCCTTCCTTTACTCCTACAGCTTCAACATCCCCAGGAGACACATGCTGCTCCTCCTCCTCCTGCCTCCTTCCTTGCTCTTCTCTTCGATAGCGTGCACATTGACCTGCATTCTGGACAGGGAGTCCCACCTCATACCTGCACTAATGGACGGCAGCCATGTGGCCTAAAACTGATGTGGAACAATGATCTTGTCTTATACTAATCTGGTTCATTCATCCTGTGTCATGCACATAGTGGCCTGATGTATCAGTTTGTGATACTGTCCTGCACCTATCTATGTAATTAACCCATTCAGACTGATACCTGAAATAAGAGACAACAAATAGCAAAGATTGATTTGTTATTGTTCTGCTTTTCCTTTGTTATCAACCAATATCTATGAGACCTGCAAGTGTCGGTAGCCTTAACTGTGTTTCAGATCCATCAACAAGGACTCCCTCAGTACATTGTCCGGTTGTCTCTTACATAACTGAAAGCTAATTTTTGACTAAACTGATGCAGTGTACAGTTTGTCTGAAGTGGCATGTGGCTCGTGAAACAGATTTTCTGATTTCTTTCATGATTTATCACCAAGCACAGTAGTATATTCTGAAATGGATGTTGTAAAATACCAGATATGATCATACAAATAAATATTGTAAATATGATTGATATCCTTGATTCAGAAGACATAAATGGTTCTTTTAAATCAAGCCTGGTTTTTGAGAATAACCTTATCCTTTTCCCAACTTGATAGGAGGCTTCCTTTAACCGTTACCTCTGCTAAGATGTTCAGTGTGCCCATATGTTTTTTTTTCTTTCTGTTAACACAATGCACTTTTTACATTGTACATAGTTTGCTTCTTGGCATCATATGATTTATAATTATATTATTTGAATATTGTACATTCAGATTTGAAATAATAAAATCTGATGGTATCAAGTGGTTGATCTCTACACACGAAACCAGTTTTGATATTATTATTATTATTATTATCATTATTATTATTATACTACATTTTTAATTTGGCTTTTATTTTGATAATCTTGTTACATGAAGTATCATGTTGATGAAGTTCTTTCAAAAAGGAAACATATCAGTAAAACTAACCGCTTTATCTGGAGCCAATCCCAGCTGTCAAGACGCCAGCTCATTGCAGCGCACTTCACTGATGGCAGAGGCTTCCATGCAAGGTGCCAACTGCACATCAGCCCGGGGGAGCTGGGATCCCCTTGAAGGCTGACATGTAAAATCTATGTTATAAACAACAGTGCCTAAACAGCAGAGTCAACGCAAAGGCCCTGAACTATACTGGTGCTGTAATCCATTCAAATAGTTCAAAGGAACAAATCTAATGAGGTTTATTAATTGAGACATACTTCGGTAAAAACATGAGAACCACACTGATCATTTGGTCAATTAAACAAATCTGTGATTTGTGAAGTCTGTAATTTTGCTATGGGTGGGATATTCCTTTTCATATTTATGTATTTCATACATATTTTATATAACCATTGCCAGCAGTAGGACAATGAACAGTCATCAGGTTATAGAGGTGACCGTGTTCAAAAACTTGACACCACTTTACTATCTCAGAAATGAATCCTTGATTACTTTATAAACTGCCAATGTTAAACCAAAGACACCTATCTCTCTAAGACCTTTGACCAACTGGAAGTAAGGCCCCTCCGGCCCTGAGTAATTTGGTGCCGCCTTTCATCGCAGTCAATTTCACAATCAATTTTCATACACTCACACAGAAACTGCATGTATGTATTCAAGATTTTATTTATTTTAAGTCAAAAATATCACAATAAATAAAAACTGAAGAAAGAAACGTGATAAAAATACAAAATAAATAAGGCATTGCGCAAACACATTATCTCTCAGCCTCAGAGTGCCATCTCTCTCTTATCTATTGTCAGCCACTTTGCAAAACAACCTCCAACTCCTTCCATGTGGGTATTGTGCTCCTGGCTATCCCCATAAACCTTCAGCAAGTGGCTTGCATTTTTCCAATCCTTAAGTCCTCCTTATTAAGTCTGCATTCTTTTAGAGAAAACACTTAGCAGCAGAAGCAGTGCAAGCTATCATTTCTGTTTGAGTACATTAGCCAGCTGGTTGTGTTTTGTTTGACCTTTTCTACAATTAATGGTTTGATGAGTAACAGAGAATCTTAGGAGCTGCCCTACCAGTTACAGCAGGAGAGAACAGCTTAAGCCATTGACACATTGCAATATGACATGTATGTTTATTGTTATTATATGAGTGCAGTGGAAGCAGATTGTAAAGTCAGCTGACTTTAACGCTCAGGAAGTGTTGCAACTGGAAAGTGTCATTCAGAGAAGCGGACACGATCTTCTACCAACGTCCAGTTAATATCTAATTATATTAGTCTAAAGTTTTCCTCCTGATGTCCGCTTCCTTCAGTAGTCTCAGCCTTAAATGACAACTGTTTACAAGCTCCCCCTGCTGGTTATAATGTGCATAGGATTCAGAATTTCATGTTGTCTTGTGTTCTCACCTCATGTGTGTCTGGTTCAGTCAGATTGAAGATAGAACCAATAAAGACTGAACAGGAAGCTTGTGAGCAGACGTTTATGTTTGTGACTTGATTTAGACATCTTCTTTAGGTGCTTCTTTCTGTCTGTCTTTCTTTTTCATTTTGCTTTTGTGTTTTGTTTTTCTATTGGTCCAGACCTACAGGGACCAGTGCCCCTGTAAAAATGTCCCTGGCCCCTGCTATGCTAATATTATTAGTTGTAGTCGTATTTGCATTAATTGCATTTTTAATCTTTGTGAGGCTAGTATTTGCATTAATTTCATTGTGTAGTTTACCATTAAGACCAAAACAAATCTTAATCTGCTTGTATGATGGATTTTTTTCTTGTCATAACAGGGTCAATGCTGAAGTTTGTTACTAAGGGTGACACGGAGCCAGCGCCCAGCACATCAACAGGGCCATCAAGCAACATCTCTTCAACGACAGATGCTACTATCACTACTCCAAGTGAACAACCAGTTGATCCTGCTCTGTGGCCAGCACAGCTATCAGACGTCGATCGGGGCTCTTCACAAATGTACACTGTACCCAAATCTATGGATTGGGGGGGCCCTGCCCCCAACAAAAAAGCTAGCCCCAACCTGGCCCCCCTTTAAAACTGGCTGAGAACCACCACTGGAATAGACAGACTATAAGAGAAGACAGACGACGACATACTGGTTACCATTTATTTAGAATTGTATCATTAAGAAAAAGCTCGATCGATCAAGGACTTTCTCTGTTTGAAAAATCACAGGCAAGCTGTTAACTGCAACCAATCGCCTAGAAAAAGATGCACAATTTCAGTGTACAGTGTATTTAATATTTTCATTTGCAGAATATGTATAATTTCTCATTGGTTAAGCAAATAGATAAGATGAATAACTTTTATTGGTCAAACAGGTTAAAAAAGGTGGGGAGGAACCGTGGTTTCAACTTAATCCTCCCTTCATGGGTACTTGAGCTGGTCCTGCTCCTTCGCAAAACGAAACCTGATCCCCTGGAGACAGCGCCCTGTTGGAGAAAAAAACATCCCTGTCCTGTCTTCCTGCACATCTGCACTCTGTGAGGACAGCTGAGTTACTTGTGTTAAGATGTGTTCGAAGCTGGAGATAGGACCTCCACTTTTGACTCCAGCCAACTCTTGTGGTTATGTTGTTAACTTAAAATAAAGTACTACACAATAATGATTTCAGATTTATTGATTTGTTTTTGTCAAAGCTTATAGCAATTCGGTGAACCGGTGCATTCGGAGAAAACCGTTGAAATACCTAGCAAATATGGTCATTTCACTCAAGAGGCCCACCCAGACCTATAGGCAGCCAGAACCACATCTCCAGATATTTTTTTTTTTCAAAGCTTAGAGCAATTAGGCTAACCAGCGCATCCTGGAGAAAACAGTTAAAACTCACTTAAAACCCACTATTAATCTACAGCACCAATATTTACCTTTAAATGTATGAAACAACAATAAATATGTTTGTCAGATGCCACAGTTCAGTCATTAGGACAGAACCAGGGTCAGGACTACATGTCAATTATACGTATACGTATATATATATATATATATATATATATATATATATATATATATATATATATATATATATATATATATATCAATTTTAAAACTGTCCAGGAGTCAGTGGAAGGCAGCTAAAACTAATGTGACACTTTAAATGTCCCTGTTCTATACACATAACTACTATGGGCATTCGGATACTCCCTATAAAATGAAGAGCAACAGTATGCCTTATTCATGTTGGTTAAACATCTGTGGATCTAATTCAGGTTATCATTTGACACAGTGGTGGGAGTAAACCTTGAGCAAAACATGGAAAAGAAAGATACAGTCCTGTGTTTCGTGGATACACTTCCGATGCTCCACCAGGTGTGTGTGTGTGCGTGTGTCAGAACATGTTACTCACCTGTGAGTAAGTCAGAGCTCACACCTCCGTGTCTAGACCTGATGTGCTCGCACACACAAGCACACACTCACAGACTCACAGAAATCTCATGTGCATGCAGATACTCTCAGTGAAGTCTACCGTATGAATTACAGGCTTTTGCAATGAATATTATAACATGGTCATAATACCACTGTTTGTACCAAAAGAAAAATGTAAAGGGTTTTAACTGACTGGACTTCGCACTCTTTGATTTAATGTCAACAATATTATTGCATATAAAAGTGTATTCATTTTTGGTTTAGTTCGTCCTCTATTCTTTTAAGAATGTGACACGACATTTATGGCAGATCAGGGGTTAAACCGTGGAAGGGTCTGCCTGCAGCTCTAGTATTTCTACACTTGGATTTTTCTTCGTACCAGAAATACTTATTGAAGAGGAAGTGGGACTATTCTGGCTGAGAACCTGAGAATTTAATGTGAAAATCAAGCACTTTTGAGATAGTCATCGTTAGTGGAAAACATCATTTCTACCTGGTTGGCTTTGCATTGGAGGACTGTAAGAGGACCTCTCCCTCCTGTTGCCATGGGGCTTTTGTCAAATAAAAGAAATAAGGTGGAGCACTTTTTTACTATCCTGCTGTCTGGACATGAGATTTAAAAATACTTGTATTTATCCATGAACGCCCTCAGACTGGAAAACACCCTTTCTGAGAGGAACTCAAAACAACCACCTCAAAGATGACCTAAAGGGAATATAATTCTTTCCAGAAAAAAATGTGTATGTATGTATGTTTGCTGCATGCAACATTCTGATTTGTTTAAGCCTGACTCACAGAGCTTTTTATTTATTTTCTATTTATGTGCCAATACTTCCCCTTTTCTGAATCCTATTACTTGTTATTGCACTTACAAAGTTAATAACACATTCAGTTTATTTTTTTTGCTTTTGCTTATTATTTTTGTGACTTTCACACAGTACATTTGTTTGATTAATGTATAGTAAAGTAGCCTTCAGTCTGTAGTATGGGAACATTTTCTCTCTGAAGGTTTTTGTGGCTATCAGCTTCTCTTATGACACTGAAAATGCACACTGCATATACACTAATTATCTTTAAACGACCTGTGTGTTATTCATAAGGAACTCTCTGGACTGCCGCTTTAGCTCCGCCCACATGTGAGCGGCTCAGCTGATGCAACCTGCCGGTATAAAAACCCTCCGCTGCCCCTCAACAGCCGCTCTGCTCACCTTTACTCAATACATGGAGAAGACACAGACCACTCGCTTGGAGGAGAAACCGGAGCTTCACGAACAGGAATCAGGATGGTGTATACCGCGGCTCTGCTCTTCGAAGAAAGCGTCGTAGAGATGATCGGGAAGTATTTCTCCCAGCTCACCTCCCCGGGCACGAGGAGCCCCTCAGCCCGGCGGGGGAGCGTCGAAAGCTGCGATGAGACAGAAAACTCACCGTGTAAGTTGATCTTAAAAGAGCTGCACGTAGATTATGTGAGTCATAGACTGCAAACGGCAAAAATATAAAATTAAAAAGTCAGTGTACTTAGTTGTAATATTTTTTTAATAGTTAAATGGTAATAAAAGTCTCAATAGTTGTAATATGAATGCGCTGACGTTAAAGTAAACACGTAGATCCCTGTGACTTGGCGGAGTAGCAGGAGAATGAGCTGATCTGTCTGTTGAGGATGTTTCTGATGTAACTGATGCTGGTCTTGAATCAGCTGATGTCACGTTGAGATGTTCACACTGCTTCTGCTCTCAGCTGCTGGTAGGGGTGGGCGAAAATATCGATACGACAATATATCGCGATACTTTTCCGCCCAATACAATATCGATTTTTCAACTCCAAATATCGATATATCGGCGAAGAGCGACTCTACTGTGCGGCGGGTGTATTTCTGTAGTAGAGAGAGTGGCTGAGGTCTTTGCAAAATGGATGGCAAGTTAACAACGCCTCCCCAATTTAAAGTTGATGTTTGGAAGCACTTTGGCTTCAAAGTTAAAGAGCAACTAAACCCCCAAACCACTTTTTTTCTGCTGAAAACCAGTGTATTTGGGTATGAAGTAGTGTTGCTGCTGATTGCTGAGTGATTCTGGTCCAACTCTTGACATTTTAGTTCAAGTATTTCAATTTGGCGTATTTTGTAGTAAAAT
>CAEMYA010000205.1:5353303-5388037 GCA_903131615.1 Diplodus sargus
AAGGAAGTGGACTGTTTTTTATTTCACGTATGGATGTCTCGAAGGTCCCACTGCTTGTTTTCCTACTGTAGACCACATGACGACAGTATTTTGCACAGAATGGCTGAATGTTAAAAGTGGACATTGTGGACATGAACACTTCCTTGCAGGAATGGGCAGGTCTCACTCCTGAAGTGTGCTGTACTTTTATTATTTATGCAATTGTAAAATAAATGTTGCTTACACTATGATTATTTGTCCTGTGTTTGTATTTAAATGTACATTTATGTACCAGTGTATATGGATCATATTGTATTTCTTTATGCTATAAAACTTTAAACATACCAAACATATTCATGACATTTTCTACTAACAGCTATGGGGCCACATCCTCAGTGACTGTCTTCTTACGTCTTGAGTCACCACTTGTTTACAAGGAAGGCTGATTACACAAGATGATTTCAATAAGCCTGTTTACAAAACTGAAGGCAGCTGGTGATGACAGGCTTCTAAAAAAAGCTATTGCTGCAAGTCATGTTAGCAAAGAAATCTCTCTACCAAGTGAAACATTCTGAGGTGAACGAGTAGGTATTGATCAAGACGTCAAACTAAATTTAACTGCAAGTAAACATCAGACACCATTTTAGTTTTAGATCAAATAATCTTTTTGTTTAACAAATATACAACAGAACACATGATACATGTCTCGGCTACCCAAACACAAAACTCTACATGATCCATCTCACAGGTACAAACTGGTTTTTGTACTCCCATCTAACACACATTACACAAACATGTTTCTTATGTTATTTACATAGCACGCTGTGGCCATAACTAAGTGACGACTAGGGATCCATCAGTACCACTTCAGCAACAACAATACTCACATACGATGTTTCAGCCCACTAACACACTCAAACTGTACTTAACTGCAGACTACTTCACAAGGAATATAGTAGTTTTCTGAAATCTACCTTTAAAAGCAGCTACTGGTTTCCATTAATTTCACCACATTCTGTCAGTGCTGAAAAATCAAAAACGAAAAATAAAATAAAACCAAACATGCATTTCAACAGTTTTATGACAGCGAGCCTGCATTTTTGGATTTAGACAATTCATAGTTTTCAGATGGCTGAGAGTAAATGAATGCAACAACAAGATAGGAACAGTCGTACCACACAGCTGATGTAACTTTAACAAATAGAACCGCATTATTTACAGGGAGGGCTGACAACTCCACCAATGTTCACACTTTTGCTTGTTAGCACTTGATTTTTGAAGTAGAATTTTATAATTTCCTGAATGGAATGGAAACTCAGTGCTGCTTGATGACAGGTAGTTAATCTAAAAACTAGTGCCTTGGAAAGCAGTCAGCAGCAATGTAGATGCAACTTGCAGTTACTGGGCTGAAACGTGGACAACACACACAGACTTTCTCATTATTACTTATTACTAAGCAAAGCAGACAGCAGCTACCAGATTGGTGATGTCATCAGCTTCAGCTCCTTTCTTACGCTTTTCAAAAGAGGCAGAAAATCTGGTTGCTCAGATGTCTAACAGCTTGAAATTGGATCTCGGATTTGTATTTTAGCAGTAAACATAATGGTATAGATTCAGTATCTTGGTCTCATTGCACATGCAGTAGCAGCATTAATGCATCTGTGATTCAGCACGAGCAAATCTGACAAGTCGAACTTGATGTTTTCTTTCTCTTTGCTCTTCCTCCTCTGCAGAGGGACGGGATGAACCTTTGCTGGTGAAATGATACTTGGGGAAAGCGGTGCTTGTCTGACCTGGAGTCAAACCCCCATTGCACATGAATAAAACATATGAAGGGGAGAAGAGGAAGCTCAATGCAGCTCTCTCACTCACGAACAGACAGATTAAAAAAATCCAGGTGACCGGTAACACAGAGACTGCACAGTCCTCTTCAGAAAAAAACCCAGGTGACTGGAAAGTACTCAGTTCCATCTCCGATCCTGAGTGTCTCTTTGTCTCTTCAAGTGTCCCTGAAATCTCAGTCTATTTTTTCATTTTGAGGTCAGCCTCCATGGCACTACGGCGACCCCTGGTGCCTCCGTCCTGCAGCAGAGAGACAGATGAAAGAAAAACAGGGGAAAAGAAAGACAGAGCGGGAGAGAAAGTTAACACAAGGGTGTGACGGTCAAAGGTTAGCTGGACAGAGTGAAGGGAGGCCCTGTGGCGGGCGCCTCACGCGATTGAGCTGTGTGTGTGTGTGTGTGTGTGTGTGTGTGTGTGTGTGTGTGTGTGTGTGTGTGTGTGTGTGTGTGGTGAGCATATTGTGTCCAAACATAGCTTAAAAATGATGTTGATAACCAATCGGGATGTAGCATCATTTGAATCAAAGGGTGATGGCTGTTATGAGGTTATTATATTTCATTCTGCCAATAAAAGTCTTAAAGAGACTGTTTTAATGAATAGTATTATGAAGTTTTCATTTTCTTCAAATGTATCTTTGACTATTTATTTAGTGATGAATATTTAGTGTTAGGGGCTTAAGTCATTATTGTACACAATTACTAGTGTTTTAGACACTGTTAAAGATTTACCATTTAAGTGTGGTGCGACTGATATTAGTGTTTTCTTATATTCTATCCGGTAGTTTGAATAAAAAACATTTTTTTCCAATAAATCCGATTGTAATTTTATGTTATTTTAGTGTGCTCTCATAAATCACACAACTACAACAATATTGATCAGGATCCTTTAGATTTGTTTTGTTTTAAGTTTAAATTGTGGCCAAGCGAGACAATTCACAGCTGGTGAAAAACTATGGAATTTTGACAAATGACCACAAACCCAGTTTGGGATTTCTTTTTTACTTTTGCAATGCAAAAAATCTAAATGAAATATGGTGCAGCATATCGCTGGAGGAACCGCTTCCTGCCTCTAACCCTTTTATCATTGTTTCTTTTTGAAAATCAGCTGCTTTTATGTTGTAATAGCCAACACTGTCCTGTAGGAGGACAAACATTGGAGTGAGAAAGAGAGAGAAAAACACACGTGCTTTAGAAAGCATGTTTCATACAAGATGGCACATTCACAAACACACACGTCGACAACACAAATATCCACACACACACACTCAGACTCCCGAGTAAGCACTCGTTCAAACACATAAAAGTGTCTTAAAGTCAGCTGACACACACACACCATACCACATATCCCATTCAGCTCTAAAGAGTGATACAGTCTCATTTCATCCCCAGTTGAGTAAAGACTGAATTAACATCTAATTGATTTGTTAAGCGTATATTATGTATTTCATAAAATAATTCACCCGTACGTCATTGTGTCTTTAGTGCGTTACTGGCTCTGCTACTTCACACTTCAGCATATATCAGCTGAGTCACAGTTGACGACACATGATGAATTTAATTTAAATAATGATATTACTATTACTATTATCTAAGACAGTGCAATTTAGATTCATACACATTTAACACTTTAACTGTCGTTGTGGTTGTCCAGTCGGGGTGCTGTAGAGCATGCGCACTCAAGACTTCCGCCAAATTGACCAACTTCAGGTTTAGCGCCGAGGTAGCTTGGATGGAGATTAAATGAAATCGGGCGGCTCTTCAAGACTCCCCAAATTTTATTTGATCGAATTGCCCAAATTCTGACATTAGAACGAGTAATTTCACTGGGTTGTCAATATTTTATTCCCGTTTTACAAACGCATCTTTCACAATGTTAGCTTGTGGGTGAAAGTCCCCAGTGCATCACATGACGATGTAGTTACACGGCTTGACCACGACAAAAACTGGTTTCAAGGCCTGGTGCTCTTTGCGGGGGCGGGGGTAGGTCATATGGATGCACACTGCATTCACTGGGTACAAAAAAAATAGACACCTTATCTCGTAATTATGAGAAAAGATGCAACATAACATCTCATAATTATTAATTCCCAGTGTCTCAAACCAAGAAGGTAGTAATAGCAAATTAACTGCGATAGCGCCATCATTGCCACTGAGAGAGGATTTACAGACGTTTCCATTTTCTTTATCTTATTTCGTAATTACGAGTGAATGCAATGCGCTTCTGTAAGGTGAAGCCAACTGTGTTAAATAAGAAATATATACACATAGACGCCTCACTGAGTGGGTTGGCCCGTTGCTGCTATACATTGACGCCATATTGGATATGGCAGCTTTGCCTCCACGAACTACAACAAGTAAATGGACTGAACTTTATTAAGCACACTACTACAAAGTGCTATAAGTTAATGTTTTAAGTTCACATGAATTCGGTTAGTCTGTTAATTGATTGACAAATTAATTGAATGATGGTGGTTAATTTTGAAATTCCACTTCAAAACTTCCTGGAATTATCTGAGCGACTCCCTGAGGTGGAACTGTCAGTCTGAACTGAAATTAGTCTGTGGAAACAGGGAGTTTCCTTATAAGGTAAATCTGAACTTGAGGGAAATATTGAAAATATTTGACTATTATATGGGCTTTTATTTTGAAATTTCACATCAGAAACTCCAGATAGTGTGTTTATTTTTACGTTGGACTAATTATTCACACAGGTGAAATATCAAGGCCTCAATCTTCTAAGGTTTGAATGTAATCAGAATTAGGATGGTCAAAGTAATTAAGTAAATAATCAATTAATGAATTCCTTTAATGGTCAGTTAATTTATTCATTCATTCATCAATCGATTAACTGACTGATGGAATTCGTGTGGAACTGCAAATTGCCTTCATAAGTCTCTGCTTTTATTTTGAATTCTCTTTTGGCACTGCATTACCGTAATATCGACTGTATACAGGCACCACAAAATAACTGGGGGTTAGGTTGACGTGGTTCTCGGAGTGGAGGCGAGCTTGGCTGCAGTTCAAAAATGACCAGGTGAAAGGAGTTGTTCTGAAGTCACATGACGGGTCCAAGTCATCACCTCGGTACTCTGTGGCGTTGTGTTTAGGTTTTTCAAACTTTTTAAAGGACGGTATGTCTGAATTGTTTAGCAGGTAGCAAGACATTTTCTGTCCTTTCGAGTTTTATACTTGACGTACTATAACGCTCCATCTCTTGGCAACAGGAGTTAGCGCAAGTTAGCTAACGTTAAATGTTTGTTTTTGTCGTCAACCGCTGTTTCCTGCCCTCCATTTTGGTTCAACGTTAGACGTAATGGTTGAAACCTTGTATACATTAAGTGGTTATGTTAGTCCACTGTTAAGTTATATCCAACACTGCTAACGCCAATGTTAACATTAATGCTGCGTTTTAACATGAAGCTCATTCCCTCATCTCATGTGTTGTCTGCCGTCAACCATTTATGGACTTGAAAGGGTATTTTCTTGGCTATTTTTGGCTCCTCACTGTGTTTCTGTGTTTACTCGCCATCTATTTATAGACCTGACTGGAGGAGGCCTCCGACGGGGATAATCCGTCAGTCAGGTGCGGTTGTTGTGAGGTAATGTGCCGCTACCACACACAAACACACACTCACTCAGACACACCACACACACACACACACACACACACACACAGCAAAATGTATTCATGGTAATTTGTCTTTGAATACCTTGATCAGAATTTGGACCAATTATCTGCTTACTGTGGTTAATCTTAATTTGCATGTGATAACTGCATGCTGTTGCAAGCTGCAATTATTTTGTTCAGCAGGGATACATAAAAAAAAAAAAAAAACAGTGCTGTGGGCTACACTGTTCACAATATTACCATTAATGGAGTATCCATCACAGATGTTCAGGTTGAGCTCGGAAAATCCAACTTGTCAAAAAGAACATTTTCCTTTGTGATTGTTTGGTCTTGTTGTCCACCCACTGGGCCCTGTTCAGACTGCAGGCAAAAGTGGTCCAAATTTTTTTTCAAATCAGATTTAGACCACTTCCACATGTGGTTCTGAATCAGACCCAGGTCAGATTTTTTTTCAATGTGGCCGCAGTGTGAACAACCAAAGGGAATTTGATGCGGCTTTTACGTCATTCTACATCGACATTTGTCACAATTATGCGCCGGCGAGAACAGACACTACAACATAGAGAGTAGTGATGGAGCAAGTCAATGGAGGGACAGTGAGGTGTTAGACCTTATTAGTATATGGGGAGATACTTCAATCTGCCGTTACACAAACATTTTGAAGTAAACACGAAAACGCTTACTTCCTCCATAACCTCCCCAACTTTACGGCAACAGCATGCTGCGTCTGATGTCATTTTTATCGTTCATTTGCGCATGCGGGTCAGTTCGAAAGTGGAACAGAAATGAACTGAAATACCTAGTATTTCAAATGATCCATCAAATGAAGTTAAAAAACTCTTTTGAAGATTTATAACTGGGAAAGTATATTTAACAGTGAAATAAATAAGCTCTTCTGTCTAAAATGAATTGAAACACAAAACTTCACAGGCAATTTAAATATTTATATTTATCGAAGTAACTCTTTCTATGATTTTTCTAGAAGAAATTTCTGTATTGGCGCATAGCAGGATATATTTATCCATCCATCCATCCAATACTGTGAAAGGGCCATATCAGTTTACAATACCTGCCAAGCGATATATCAGTCAAACTCTAAATTGAGCAGCTGCTGACACATCTGTATGCCTCTGTTTTTCACTAGATGGCACAGGCCCACATCTCTTGAGCTTTGTCTTGACAGCACTTTCCTTTGTGTCTTGCTGGAGCAGACTAGCTCATATTCTGAGTGTTGAAAGACAGTGCAGTGCTACTATTCTAACCGGGCTCACTAGTGTGGATTTGTTGCCTTGTGCTTTACAGAGGACAGCGTTGTCCCTGTGGTATGCTGGCTGGAATCCCCCAGCTTGACCTGCTGCCCTGCTGTAGTGTGGGGCAGCTTTGTGTCTAGGCTTTTGATGGCTGTCCCTGCTACTCAAAACTCCTCACTGTATTGTACTGATGTGGCTAGTCACCCATGCAAGGCAGGGATAGGCTACTTGAGGCCTTCTGCAAAGTGCCTGAGGGGCTTCAGAAATGTGAGGCATTGTTCATTTAATGTCACTCTCAATTGTAAATGTGTAATGCAATTTGGCAGTAACTGTCATGAATTTTAGGACAGCTTATTTAAAGACCAGCAGAGGTACTCTGTGAAACATATCAAACAGTAATGTGGCTAATTAATGTGACAAAAAAAAGACAAGGCAGAATTAATCTGAATAGGAAAATACAGGGTCCAGTCGACCACACAGAGAGATTCTAGCAAGTCATACTATTTGTTGTGAGTGTGTACTGTGTAGGTAGACGCATATTACAGCCCCACTGGTACCTGATTTCTGGGGCACGTGATAATTCGATAGATGAAAATAAACTTTCCAATTCCACCATGTTAGCTGGAAAAACACACAGCTTTTAAATGTGGTTATCAAACGCTTTTGACAGAGATATGTAAATGAGACAGTATGTTTCCTAGTTAAACAATAAATTTTACCATCTAAAATGACCTCAGTGCCCTGAAATGTTTAATTTAAAAAAAAATAAAAAATGAAGCTCAATGTTAACCAATGACCAATGTTAAAATGCTTAGATTCCTTAACTAGACCCACCCAAATTTTTTTTACAGGACTTACAGTGAGAATAATTCGGAGAAGTCCAAATTGCAGGAGCTGCAATTTTTCGACATGGTGAAATGTGTCACACACACCCACTATATGTGAAGCACTGTGGTGCTACAGGGTTGCCTTGGCCTAAAAATCAAATATAGATGTACAGGAACATTCTTGTTTGGTACAGACCCCAAGCAAAAATATAAATCTTTTTTTTTTCTAGTGGAAATGAAAGAAAAAACAATTATAATTCCCACTAAAATCATGTCTCATATCGCAACCATAATATCCAGCAAAATAATCTTACAATTATGTTTTTAGCATGTCATGTAACTATAACAAGCCTACTCTACACCATGATTTACATCTTGTCTGTGGTTAAGATTAGCCAGTAGTTCTCCAGTCAGGGGTCTTGTATAGATTAAGCAGAAAATAGCATGGGTCTTAGGGGTCTTAGACTTTGGTATCACATCACTGCTGTGGAGTCTGGATCAAGTGTCAACCTGTTTGTGTACAACATTAGGTCGTGTCATCAGACGGTGACATTGTCAGCGGAGGACTTTGGAGAACTTACCATTTATGATGGACACTGTAATGTGTCTTACCATTTTGGAGTAAGTAAGTTTGTATACAAATTCTGGTTGGACCTTCCATTTGAAACTGTCATAGTGAAACATTCTCCTTCACACAAGCCTTCCACTATTCTGCTTCTCTTTTCACTTATCCCTTACTAAAAAGCCGCCTGATCCATTTCCTCATAAAAGAGGGACTTTGGCTGCTAAGCAACAGTGAATGCCAACTCGGCCTGGCAGGCCATGGCCACTCCCCCTGCGCTGGGCTCGGCATGGATAAGGTAACATGTAGCTTGCTCCCTCTAAAGTTGGAACTGGAGCTTTCGACACTGAGCACAGTCCTGAACTGAACCTTGACATGGGAAGCAGTGTGGAGCCAAGTCACTGATGGTACCTGATACAGTGGCTGTTGGGAGAGATTTCTGATCTACTGCTGCAGCGAGCCTGCTGGACTAAGTCACGTTACCTCGGGGTGGGAAGGAACAAATAGAAGCTAATGCTTGCACTGGGGCACCCTCATTCAGGCTGTGATGTTATTGATGCACGGTTGACTCTGAACGCGAGTAGTGGTGGGACTGGGGCTGTTGGTGTGTGGCTACAGCAGACTCGCACACCACGGCCTGCCCAGTTGGCTGGATTTAGCTCGTTGGAAGGAGAGGAGTAATGGGATTGTTTATGAGAGGGCAAAAGGAGCCAGTGAACCTGCGTGAGTGATCTCCGACTAAATACAGCAGACAACAGAACCGACTGTGGAGGCATTTTTCTTCCTTGCTGTTATCATTGAATGGTAAGAGGAGGAGTAGAGATGTTGAGTCTGTCCATATTATAGTTCAGCAGTTCTTTTAGTGAAATGTAAGTGTTGTAAACTGTTTGAAAATGCATATTTTCTTGCCATATATTGACTCGGTGTCTTTTAGCTTTTAGCTTTGTTTTTCCATAAACATTGTCAGGTCATGGTTTGTATTAGCTGCAGTTGTACTTTACATACAATATAATGCCCAGTCACATTTTATATTAGCAAAATCACTGTTCTGCATTGATTTTCTGTCAGGGAGGAAACTGCAGTAGCCTCTGAGGTGCCAAGGTTCAGTGTGCACAGCAGTTTGCTACAGCCATATATTTTATCTGATTGTTCAGATTGCGATGTACAGTCAGGTGTGTCGTTTCTCTGCCT
Source organism: Diplodus sargus (assembly GCA_903131615.1). NCBI lineage: Eukaryota > Metazoa > Chordata > Actinopteri > Spariformes > Sparidae > Diplodus > Diplodus sargus. The sequence goes on from CAEMYA010000205.1 coordinate 5,362,582, forward strand.
CTTAAACCAATATATTATTCATCCAGATTTGGCCGATTGCCCATGTTGATAAAACAGCTACTTTGATTATCAGCAGTAGTCTAGCAAGTTTGGCAAATTTATGTTATTAAAGACTGAGCTAAATACGTTTTTGAAGTGTGCATACTTGGAGGTGAATCACTAAAAACACCTAGATTTTTGTTCATATTGTGTACTTGTGGTAACTATATATGTTTTTTTTTAACCCAAGGAAGTTTGCATGAAAATGTTTTGCAAACTTTGAATAATAGTTCATTTTATAGTCAACATCGTGTTACTGATCGCTCTTATGTCTCAAATCAATACATTTTAGTTGGAAATTGCTGAATGTCTCATTTGTAGGATCTAATTTTGGCAATGTAGCATAAAATCGTTTGACAAAGGTGGCTGATATTTTGGCAATAAGAAAAAACAGTCATTATAGTTTTGTGCACCTCAGGCTTTGAGCTAGCTATGGAATTATCTGGTCTTCAGTGACTGCTTGTGTCTGTGACTCTTTAAGTAAATCGATGTTTGCCTCTCTGTACATGAGGAACAAAAAGACGTATTTTGATACCCAGACCATTCAACTGCCGGATTATGTTTCGACATTGCCATAAAAGAAATTTCTATCTTGGCAATAAAACACAGACAAGCAAATGCAAGGAAGCTGCCACTCAAGAATGGAAATAAATGGTGACCATACTGTATATTATAAACTGAACCTTCTGTCTCTTCAGTGTTTTACTGTAAAGCTCCTCTGACAACAAAGACAAACCTCTGAGCTCAGTTTTTGAATTAAGTTATCATTTCTCTTCTACCTTTCTCCAGCAGTATACACCCTGTCTAGTTAAACATAACAGAAGTGTAGCACTGTTCACTTTTTTGCTCCAAACAATCAAAAATATGCTGGTGTTTCATACACTATTCAGATGATTACAACTGGGCCTCATGAAGTGTGTGTGCACCAGAATGTCCGGGGTCTATATACTGGAATATTTTCAGGCTGTTGGTGACTTGATATCTTTGGTGGTACATACCACAACAGCACACAACAAGGCAGTTAAAGCTGCCAGTTAATTCTCATGTCAAACACTTGTTGGCCCATTTCCGAGTAGTGACACTGATTAGTATTGGATGGTCCTTATTATTATTATTATTATTATTATTATTATTATTATTATTATTATTATTATTATTGTTATTATTATTTCTATTGCTGTTATTATTATTATTATTATTATTATTATTATTATTATTATTATTTCTATTGCTATTATTATTATTATTACTATTATTATTACTATTATTATTATTATTATTATTATTATTATTATTATTATTATTATTATTAAATAATGATTCAGAAGAGATAACAGTGGTAGTAATATTTCCTACTCATCCTCACTTGAATGGTGAAATGTCCTGACCAATGTCAGGACAGCAGAATCACTCCATCTTCCGCAAAAGACTCAAGACTTATTTGTTCAGACTTCACCTTGACCCCGCATAGCATCACTCTCTCCTGACCCCCTCCCCACAAAAGAAAATTGTATGCACTTGTATGTTTGTATCATTAGCACTTCTATCATAGCACTTATGCACTTAAAGAATCTTTGACAAATAGACAGTTACGATCCTCAGATGAGGGCTTGACAATTGTTTCTATATTTTTCTCTTTTTCTCCATCGACAGTGATATATATATGTTTCTTGTGACAAATGTACTTATTGTAAGTCGCTTTGGACAAAAGCGTCTGCTAAATACCCTAAATGTAAATGTACGCTATAGGAAAAAACAGCTGTGTATCAAGTAGCCTTGACATACGATACGGTGTCTGGTCAAACGCATCTTTGAAAGGATACAGATACCTAGGTAATGTGATATCCTACAATCTTAATGAACTTAGAGACTCAATTAGCATAATGAACAAGGAGAACATTTAGACATACTTGCACTGCCATATTCAAGTATTATCATGGTGACTTTTTCATTTAACTAAGTCATAAATAATTTGAGTATTGAGCTAGTGTTACAATGGTAAATGCCTACAATGACTTGCCAGTGCAAGCCAAAGCCACTGGTGGTGGTGGGGTGTCCCTGTTAACATTCTGTGAGATTACACAATGTCAGCATAGATTGTGAAGTCACATAGTTCTAAAACTTTGACCTTTCCTCCTCTCTACAGATATTTGTGCCAGATAAGAAATTAATGGATTACAGTGCTGCTAACCGAATGTGAGAATCAGAACACCAAAATGTCTAATAAGACATTTAACATGAACACTGACCAAGTGAACTGCACAAATCCTTTGCCCCACAGTGAGCTGATGCTGGGTCTCGCATCTGTGAGTCATTATAGCAACTCGTCACCTTCACCTGACTCTAACCGTAGCATTTCCAACTTGAGCTGCAGAGAATCCAGCAGCTCCCCTGACGTCAACATGCTGGAGTGCCATCCCGGCGATAATTCCCCAGTGGACTTTCCTCTGGAGGTTCCACACAACACCAGTTTACCGCAGGGTGATGTGCTCTGTGGTGTAAGCATGAACCTGAACCAAACCTTTTTTGCCACACCTGTAAACGGAAATGTGAACTTCTGGAATGAAAACTTTAGTCAAGTTAGCAACTGTGAGACAGAATCAGAGAAATACCAGACTTTTAGTAAGAAGTCACTGAACGGAAGCAACAATGAAGTGACATCTCCAGACTCTGCTGGGAGGGAAATCCAACTGGGTTCATGTGAGACCTCCCGTAGAGGATCCACTGAGAATGACTGCTGTTCCATGAGCTCTGGGGAAATGATATTAAGGAGCAACAGTTTTTGCCTTGAAGATCAGTCACTCTTGTTGGTCTCTTCCCTAGAGGAATCAGGCCATCCAGCATTGCCTGCTGAATTGAACCTACCATCAACCACTCTGCTGGATATCTGTGAAAACTCTCTAGAAAAAGTAATTGAGGAGAACACAGGCCATCCATGTCTTGGCATAACTTTCACTCAGGCAGAGCTCCCCACAGAGGAAAATGACATGGCATCCCACTCTCTAGTAGCTCTGCCAGGTGAGAATGAAGGAGACCTTTTGTTGACCTTTGTCTGTGAAACATCTCCTGGTGAATGTGGAAAAGAGGCACAGTTTGCAAGTGCTGAAGCACAGCAGCTTCATTTCCCTGCAGCAGTTACACCAGAACAAGGCAATACCTTTGTGTCCACTCTGTCAGCTACACAAGACACTGATAAGGATATCCATACTTCCACTCCACTACAACACATTGGGAACAAGATACTCAGCCTCCCCTCCTTTTCAGAGTCTCCCTGCGATGGAAACACTGGCAGCTCAGGACTCCACCCTATGAAACAGCAGCAAAGCTCTGTGAATCCTAAACAACGATTGGTTGCAGGAATGCTGCCGTCAGCCAACAAATACAAGAGAATGGAAATTAAGAAGTTTCCCAAGTCAGACTTCAGTGGCATAAAATCTAAAATTGTGACAAGAAATGTGCCTCAAGTGTCAGTGCCAGGCCATACTTCTCAGCACAAAACACCACAGGTTAATGTGAACAATAAACACACTGAACCACACAAAGGAGCAACTACCAGGAATTCACCTGCCAAGGTGAGGACTAGCACAGCAGTTGTCTTTGCCACAACCAAAATGGTCAGTGATGCTCAGGGGAATATAGGGGCTGCTGATTTGGATGCGACTGTGATGCTGTCATCTGGTCAACCTGCTGTGGATGGACAAGGCATAAGTAGAGCATCCCCATCTTACCACCACCCTGCTGCAAATAAACATGCCTCAGCAGTCCAATGCAGTAAGGCCAGCTCTGAAACAGAGCAGGCGGCCTCAAGCCAAGTGGCAGACGTTGCAGCACAGCAAACTGGCAACCAGACCTTCTGCCTCTCATCCCTAGAAAAATCCCCTGATGAAAGTGGCCAAACCGATCCCAAACCAACTCCAAAGAAAGGCGTGTCAAGCAAAATTGAGGTCAAGTCAGCCTCAGCATTAGGTCAGGACAAACGTCCTGTCCTGAGGACCCGGCCTCGCTGCTCATCTGAGAGTTCTTCATCATCATCTAGGCCACCTAAGGAGAAAAGAATTACTCTAAAGTACTCAACTAGCTTTACCATTCCCAAAACTGACACCCACCTGGGGCAGACCAAAAAAGGGAGCCTGAACTGCTTTTCCCAGAATAAACGGGCCATACAGGCTGAAGCTGCAAAGGGATCTGCTGAAAACTCCCCAAGAGAGGTCCAGAAGATCAGCCTGTTGGTGAGCACTGTTTTATTTACCTATTGACCTGTAACCTCAGGTTTTATTGCACCTCTTAGCATTTTAAGCACTTTGAACTATGACCTTACCCCGAAACTGGTAATTAATTTACTTTTGAACAGCGACCTTGCTGATTTGTGAGTGGCTGTTTGTGCACAATAGCACTCTGTGCTCCCCGTATGCTTGTCGGATGTTGTGGGTACATCCAAGGCCGTCTGGCCATCTGAATATTGTTTTGTGAAATCTTCCTTTCATAAGGTATCTCTGAGTGTGCTATACACTGCGACTTTCTCTTAGACTCACTCAGTCTGAAGTCAGTCTGAAATCAGATGACATTGGTTGACTCCATTTACTCTTCCCTTTTATCAAACGACTTCATTCAAATTGCAGAAGACAACCTTTTGTGAATCATGTTTTATTTTTAACAGTTTTTATATCAACACAGTCAATTGCTTTTTTTTTTAGTAGGACCCATATTTAGTTTGAGCTGGCAGGGGTGTTAAGGAAAATTGCATTAACCTGAGGAACAGAGTGAGAAGTTACTCTCCTTGCAGGCAGAGTCCAGCAAATCAACCATAGCAGGAGGCCCATGGGATGAGAGCAAGAGCAGATTTCGAGGACGGCCTTCTCCGAGACCAACAAGAGGCACAACACCTTTACAGCCTCCAGCTACCAGTCCCAGATCAGCCACTCTGTCAACCAGGCAGAAGCAAGGTACCCTGGGGAGGGATGAATGTAGGACCTCGAAAGCTGTAGGGACACCACAAACCAAGCAGAGGAACAGCACCGGTAAGGCTCATCTTACTTCAACAATGTTAAATGCTGTACATGCTTTGTCATTTTGGTTGTCCAGTTAAGCTGAACCTGTGACAACATTGCAGGAGTTCTGAGACAAGTTTAAAGCTGCCCCTCCTTTGTTTCACAAAGTAAAATTGACCTGTGACTGTTAGTAAGTAAACATTAACAATAGGACACAATCAGTCCCCTCATGAGTCTTATGACCTGCTTGTGACTAAGCAGAGAATGATTCCTAACTTTTTCCTCTGTTGTGTAAACAGAGTTGTACAATAGGTTGGTTTAGCCCTGTGTTTAATTAAAACAAGGACTAGGACTATAATTGACGGACCATGTCAGATTGAAGGCATTTTGTGGCTTTTTTCCCCCTATTACCAAGCTTGCAGTCATCATTTCAGGAATAACGAAAATGACAGATATCAATAATGAATAACTGTATTTCAGTTTTAATTGCAAGTCTCTTAGCTGTAAAATAAAATTATCCAGGTTGTAGTGAAGTAGTCTCCCCATCAGAGGGTGTCATTGAGCAGTTCCTCACACAGACCTGCTGTCTTGTTCCTGATGAGCTCAGCCATGTCCCACAGGAACAGTGTTGGATACAGATGTCAACTTCGGTCTGTTGTCCTGGTCTCGGGGTCAAACAGCCAACTCCTTCTGCCCTGTTGCTCTTCATAGTAAGAGGAGTCCTGGGGAAGGAGGGGGATACTTCCTCTGATGGGAAGCCATCTGTGCGAGTGGAAAAAGCAGGGGAAGGAAAGGGTGTTTTTGAGCTCACTAGTCTTTTAAAGGGAGAACTCAGAGTTTGAAACAAGCACCCTGAGCATAGTAAAAGCAGTAACCTTTGCATGCTCTCGCTTCATGGACACTCCATTGGGATGGATTATTTTGCTTAAACTGCACCTTTTTTTTGGTTTGTGGTTGATCAAATTTGACATGTTTGCAGTAATGAGTATGATAGGTAAGTGCTCTACAGTTCCTACATTGAATTAAAAAAATAGGGAGTAGGTAAGCTGTTTTGTTTCATGGCATAATGTTTACTACACTTCAAAATATACTTGTAGCTGTTTGCTTTCTGACAAACATCCCTCAATTATTCCATTAAATTATTCTTTGTATTACTACCTGTTATGAGAAAAACATTGGCTGGTTTATGTGGTCTGAGTTGGCATGTCTGGTAGCTTTGTGCCCGCGTTTGTATTCATGACCAATACACTGGTGAGCTCAGCGTGCGTGTTTGCGTTTATGCTGCTGACCTTCGGTGTTTATTTGTGCTCCATTGCATCCCAGGCAGTCAGAGAGCACAGGCAGCAGGAGAGGCATCACTTGGCTTTGTCTTAACAGCAAATATTAAGCCCCATCTGAATGGATCCCGACCTTCTCAGACTCCCACTCGCCCCTCTCTTATGGGCCTTCCCCCTACTCCTGTTTCCAGACTACCACGCAAGAACCTGGGGCCATCCAGGAGCCATACTGAGGCCAGTGTTCACACTGAGCTGAGTGAAGGGGCTGGGAGTACACAAGGTGAACCTAGCAATGATTATATAATTTTTAGTAATAGGATGTTCTGTCCCTACAGGCTGTTGCATAAACGTATAAAATCAGATTTATTTAGGCTGTATCCAGAGTCAGTCCACGGTTCATTGTGCTTTTTAAGGACACATCTGGACATGGAGGGGATTGGTGTCTGTTTGAAATGACCCACTTCAGGGCTGGGCTTGAATGTAAATCTCCCTGAGGGCAAATCTCTCCCTGATTAATACCTCCACATCATACAACAAGATGAGATCTAGAAGGATGACATCTTAAAAACATTTTATTAGTATCAATGATCTGAAATTCTGTCCCTTGCCAGCAAACTGTTGTGTTTCTGCTGAGCTTTAACTGGTTTTCTAATCGAATTTTATTTTAGAGAGTGTAAATGAAAACAGAACTGGAGACAGTGGGATATTTTCCTCCCAGTACCTTCAACAGCATGCAGGTCTATGATTGGCTGAGAGGACCTATTTTTCAATCTGGGGACCCCCCTTGTGTGGTTGTCATGGCAACGGGTTCTATTCCACTCTAGTTCACACACACAGCGTTGCCTGGAGGAACATGAGCAGACATACACCACAACTGATGCTGTCTGAGGTGGCGAAAAGGAGCAGTTTTATTTTTTAGATTTAAAACCAATGGCTGGTTACACAGGACTTCGAAGCTGCACTTGGACTGAATCTCCACCTCATGTTTTCAACAATTCCTTTTCAATGGCACAGGGCAGTGCAGCATCCAGCTGCGATCTCACTCTCCTGACATGCCTGCTCATTGGATCCTATCGCTTCTGTATCATCCCTTTGTTAGCTGCGTTAAATGGAAAAGATAGGAAGCTTTGGAGAAGTAAGTGAGACTGAAAGTAAAATCTTGTCCTGATGGTCAGACTAACATCTGTTCATCTGATTTTCTTTTTCCAGAATGGTTATACCTGATCACATTAAAGTAATTGTCTTTACCGTGTCACACTTGAGGTTGTGCTTGTTATAGAAGTAGAACAAGTAAAAGATGTAGGTTGACATGATTTTCTCACACAACTTATGTTGACAGCTGTACTGTATTGAAAGCAGAGGTATTGAAATGCCCATTGAATTCACAGTCACAAGCACGTGTGACTGTCAACATTTCTCAGCAGTATTTAACCCACACTTCTCTTCTTGTTCAACAGTTTCTGGAGGAGCTGAACTTAAACCGACCCCATTCAAGATTTTGCTGAAAACTAGACTCACCACAACCCCTGCAAAAACCGCTGGACCGTGTAAGATTTGTATACACACATTTTTACATTTCAGACACAATTTCCTTTATCTTGTTTCCATGTATGAATAACTACCCCTCAATCTTATAATTTTGTTATAGAAAAAGATAAGATACTGGGCTTATATGTTGCTCAGAGTAAGCCTTCCTATCTGAAGTCCTATTTTAAGAGTGAATGTGAGTGAGAACACATCCATTTATGTACATCGTTTATCAAATCCTCACACTACAAGAAACGGCCCTTTTTAAATCTGAATTAGGTCGAATGTGATTAAACCCTCCCAATACACTCAACTTCAAAAAGGAGCTCCTGTTGCCTTCTAATGCTGTGTATACAGTGTGGTAACCATGTTTGCTAAGGCCTCTTTGATCTTGATTGATTTAATTACTTGCATCTGTGTGCTCAAACCTCATGACTTAGGTCTTGCATAAAAGCTGTGTGTGGTTGCGGTCAGTTGCCAGTTGGTGTGTGTTACATTATGGGTCAGAGTAACTCCTGCCTCGTGTCTCACCTGGATCTTCTGCCTGTGACAGCTTTCACCACAGCATGCCGACCTGCTGCTTCCTCCAGCAAAGGAGCTTCAAATTCTACAGTCAGTCCGCTGAAGAGGACAGCTTCTGCAAGAGTTGTTCGTCTCACATCAAGTGGACCTGGTAAGACATTTTTCATTGTGTTTTCTACACGTGTGCTCCTAACAACAACACAGTATCCATTAGATTTATTGTTTGTATTAGCTAAGTGACTACAAGACTTAATAAGGGTGTTGGCTTGGTTTCAGAAGCTATTGGGATTCATTTGCCTTTTTATAGTGATATAATTTTTATGACCTACTTTTCCTAACTAGAAACTGATACACTATGACCATGTTGTTTTTGTACAGACCACATAGAAAACTGTCCTAATAACTGTGAATACTTTAAAACAGCTTAAAGACCTAAAGCTATGTGGGGCTAAAATAATATCGAGAGATTAAGGGTATTTCTGCAACAATGTTTTTCTTGACAACATTACATAAACAAATAGTTTGGTTAATAGCTATTGAGTTCTATCCACAGAATTTTGCTTTGAGCCATGCTTGTTGTTGCTTTGTGTATTACAACCTGATCAATACTGGAGTTTTTGGACCAATACTGATATAAATGAATAAAGAATTTGAAATAGGTCAGCCGATATAAACAGATTTTTTTACAATGATCCCTTAAATTTGGTTATTTGAAACTGGTGACAAAGACATGCAATGGAGACAGGATATTTCACAGTTTAACAATAAACTCAACGCCTCCAATTGTGTAGAAATTAAAAAAAAAAGAAAAAAAAAAAAGAATTTAAATGACATCGATGAACTGAGCAGTGAACTTCCTGTGGAATTAAATGATGATAAAGTGTTTGCAGTATAGTCAGAAAAGATATACAGATACCAATATAGCTGTTATAGGCCTGTATCAGCACAGAATATTACAATTATAACAATATGATTTGTTTATGATATTACACATTTTACAGATTTTATCATGTACAACATGATATGGCACACCCGTATTACACAGCCACTATTTTTTCCGACTCAAGTCTGTTTCCTGTAAACAAAATCACACTAAAGCTGTAATGTGTGCTCTCAGCTTTAATGACCTCTGTTGCCTCTGCTGATCACACAAAATATTTGATGCCTATTTTCAGGCTCTTCATGTATCATCCTGTCTTACAGTGTTGTTGAAGTTAACTGAAGCTTACAGTTTTGCAGAATCTAAATTGAAAGATGCTACCTTTTATAGAACACTCAGTTAGTCAGAACATTGTTTTGAGTCTTGGATTAAAAATGTTTCACAGTCATAGCTGAGGACACATTTTAACAGAACCGTGCCAGCCAATTTGTGTACAGCTCTGCCCATCAGACAAAAACCATGCCGTGAGAAGTCTGCCTTCTCTAGCCATCCCACTGCTGGTGAAACATGGAAAAATGGTAAATATGATAAAGAGTGGTGGGCTGGATTAAATTCCCATTGGCTGCAGTTATGCTGTTTGCTCCTCCCACTCCTGTTTCTCTCACCCCACCCCCACCCCCTCTGCATCCTGGCTCCACTACAGCGCCGCCATCATCCAGCTTGAAGATGCTGCTCTATTCTGCTATGAGAGATTCATGTGTTTGGTGAATAGCTGAAGCTCGGCTTTACCGAGAGGATTAGGGGATTTAAAAAATTTTTTTCCCTGCTCCTATCACGTCTATCAGGCTTTGCCACAAACCATCAGCCAGCCTTTAGCCTTCTCTGCATCTTCCAGCCTTCACAGCTGGGAATTGAATTTTGAGTCGGGAGACCTGCCATGCTGAACTGGGTGCCTTCACTTTTTTCAGGACGGTCTCAGCAGTGTAACTCTACTGTTTTTTTATTAATTTATTTATTTTTGTGCCCGTCAGTGCTGCTGTCACCTAAGGCATGACACACTGAGGCACACATGGCATGCGGCTCATAGACTGCATCAAGCTTCTACATTTGGACACTGTTTTTTGAAGTAATTGTTGGATAAAAAAGCCTGGCGTTATTTTTGAGCGATGTTATGGTCTCCGAAGCTCTCCCTGTCCAACATCCATGTGCGTTTGACAGCCAAGGGTTTACTCCGAAACATCCAGCTGCTGTCAGGATGCAGGAAGAACACTGTGGTTTTCAGAGCAGGTCTGTCAGTTTTATTTCAGTATTTAATATTTCCACTGACATTGTCTGGATTTCTGGGTCTCTGTGCTTAGATATTTAAGCCAAACCTATTTGTGTTTGCCTCATATGTAGGTCTGTGCTCTGAGCTGTTTCTGAAATCTATTTTTAGTATGGTTGTTTACTAGCTGTCAAAGCAGGAGGTTCATCTTTCATTAACCTACCTTGCCCACCAAAATGTGTGACCAATGTATTTTAGGAAACACATCTTAAATCAGTAACACATTTATTCAAACACACATCTAAAAAGTCTCATTTTAAGGTATTTTGACATTAAAGGTTTGTATGATTTTTAATATCACCTTTTTTATACGACATGTGCGTCAAAAAGCTCTTCATCTTCCTCGCAAACCCCCCGTACTCTGGTTTCACCCTGACATGTACTAAGGTTATTTTGGTTCTTCGTCTCTAGGTTTAACCATGGGAAGCTTGTTTTGATTGTTGCACAGGACTGTGGGAGCACCGTCACTTCCTGTACTTCCCACATTTAAAGCATTCATATCATGTTTTTGAAGGGTTATGACCAAATATGGCAAGTAAGTCCTACAGTCACAAAGGGTTTTAGTACCTCAATGGAATTATTTGTTATTTAAACATGGGAAAGCATATTCATTTACAAAACAAGCTGTTTAGTATGTATTACCCACGTCCCAACTATTTTTAGGACCAGGGTTTTATAGGTTGTCCGATGCAAACACTTTGCAGGGTTTTATTTATTTAGTAAATAAGTGTCCTATGAATGTCTCATTGAGAATTACTGTCTGGTATTCTGTTGACTGAGCACTATAACAAGTGCCTGATTGTGAGGCGTCTCATCACCCATCATGCTTTGTGCTATGATGTGATATCTCCCTCAAGCAGCAGAGCACTATACTATGGAGTCACTAAATCACTCAGTATTTGTACTAAGTGTGCTTGTTGAATTAGTACAAAATAATTGTTTGAGCCTTGGAGGGCAACATGTTTCATCCACCCTTTGATGAAAATAGCTGCAGGTCCTCTGTTGCCATGGAGCACACAGAGAGGTGGCCTCTGATTACATATAGTTCAATTCATTTTGAAAGTGTAGATCTATGTGTATGGAAAATGTATGCCTCAGTACAGTAAAAAAATCAGTTAAAATATGAGATGATAAAGCCAGGGGATAATAACTAACCCTGCTTTTTTTATATGTTAATGTCTGAATATACATTTTATTAGTGAATACATCTAAGAAATTCACCGCTTAGCCCTGAGAAGAAATTAATTTCTGGATGAAGCAAATGCAAGTTTCTCTTTCTGTAGCCTGATTGACTTGAAATAAATACTGAATTGCAGTTCAATCATAGCCCAAATCTAATTTTTTCAAAGGTCTGCAACCTGGCCACCTCGACCACTTTTAATTATTTAAAAAGGTGAGAGCATGAATTTTTTAAATCCAGCAGAAAATGGTTGCATAATGTCCACTCTTGACTCTGGAAAAAATATGCAAGATTGTTGCTGTGGGAAACTAAACATATGAGAAAATGTCTTTCTGCTAGGTCCTCCTCATGTGGACAATGTAAAAGTGGCATCAGTGAACATGGTTATGATCCCGCTATTTTCTTTATTTTCCCAGGATTACGAACAAAAAGCAAACAGCAGTAACTGCATTTTGCTACAAGTTTAAAAGAATACAGTTATCAAATGAAAATAAATGATTGTGTACCATCACATCAGAGATAATCATGCTGCTCACTAACAACTACTTGAATTTTACTAAACTTGTTGGTTCCAGTATCACATCAACAAACATAATAATTCACATGATACTGTGGAAGCTAGCCTGAGTCTGTCATGGAGTTTTGCTTTGCAGGTACGTATGTGGTGCATGTTGACTGTGAGAACTTAGGATGGTGTCTCTCTTTCTGCACTTGCACAACCAGCAGAGGGCATCCTAATTTAAAAAAAAACTCTTAGATTTAGCAAAGTGCGGCATCATCAAAATGATTGTAAGTCAAGCAGCATAGCTCTATTTTGACATTTCTCGTGGTGTGCTGTTGAACTTTGATGGAGTCAGAATATGGAGATGGAAATCTGGGTTTCTGGTCTTGAATAATCTGCATCCCGTAGTTCAGTTGTTCAGCAGTAAAAGCTTGAGGAGATATGTAAAATTTTTATTCAGACTAAAGCAATATAGAAGATAAAATGCAAAACTTTACTGAAATTGTGTAGTAAAGAGTGTATGTGTTTTTTCAGGTCTACCATCTATCCAGGTGTAGTACAGTATTAATATTTTGTTTGTCTTAAGGGCTTGTCTGTCTTTTATTCTGAACTGTTTACTTAAGCTGTTAAACACAGAGGCCAGTTAGTTTTGAGGTGAACTGCACATCCGGATATGGAGCTGTGTAAACTCAAGTCAGTCTTTGGCATAAAAACAGCATTTAATAAAGATGAAAATGATCTTTCTTTCAGTTAATATATAGAAGGTCTTAATGTTAACGCCTTGACTCCACAGTTTGGTCTTTGAATCTATTGCCTCATAGTTCATTACAACAGTGTTCCCTCTGTTGGCCTGGTCAGGCTGGATTGTTGTTTTCTCTGCAGTGTTATGTTGCCCCTATCAGGCCGGCTCCAGGATCAGCTGTCTGCCTGCAAGTAGGGAAAACACTTGTTTGATTGAGAACCGGCTCTTCTCTGCCAATAGGTATTTTTGCAAATGCAAATGCACCATTATTGTGCACAGAAAGTTGTGTATATCCTAGAGTTACATGCTGGGGCTATTCTAGGATGTTGGGATGATACCCTGCTTAGTGCTTCTAAATTTAACTTGAATATGCTCCAGGACACAATTATAAACACTTCATGGGATTGTATGCCTACACATAATATTAAGGCATAGTATTAAAGGAGCTACTCGGGTGGATTACATCAGTTGTTTAATATAGTATTTATTTAACTTTTACAAATTCACTGGTCTCTTTATCAGTATTGGATGTCTGTTTAGTAACGCTTATCAGCTCTGAAAACACTGAGTATGCCCATAGGCCCCTTGTGGCACAGTATACTCCAGTCACTGGTATTCCTAATATGTCTCAGGCTATCTTCACTGCTGTGTTACATAACACTCATTGCAATCTCCTTGTAAACAAACTGTGTGTTCACAGAAACAGTTTGTACTCAGATGTCCGATATCAAGTCTTTTTTTCCCTTTTCTCCATTGTAGTTGTCAGTGTCCATTCACGTCTTAGTCTTGTAGCAGTATAAACAAAGTGTTCTTGATAATTTGAATCAACAATAACTTGTATGGAGGTGATATATTTATAAAGCTGATGTAAATCAGATCCACGGTAGCACAGCTTCGCTAAGATAAGTTGTCCTTGGTGACTAGATTGAATTAGGATGTGGAAAACTAATTGCATTCAGAGGATCCATTTTATGTCTGAGCTGTCGGAGGAGCAGCACTGGGATTTATCAGACTGACTGATTGGACAGAACACTTCTGTACTGCGCTTTGACATCAGACCTTGCTTGCATCTGTGACCCTGACAGCAGCGTCTAGGGTGGGTGGTACTGCTGTCAGAGCTGCTGCAGCGGCTACGGAGGGGGGTTTAATGATGATCAACATTGTCACAACACTCAACACATGTTCTTTCACAGTGGACAAGAACAAACCCAAGGCCAGCTCCCGTCAGCAGCCCCCTCATCAGCAAGCATCCCAACCGAGACAGAATAACGGACCTCCGGATGTGGTACCAGCGAGTATCGTTGATGGAGGGAGAAAGGAACAGAGCAACAAACATCACAGAGGACTTCTGGCAGCTAGTAACTGCAGATTTGAGGCAGTTGCCATCGTCTTGCAGCAAACCTTGACTCAGGTAGGAACATTTTATTTGTTTAAATGTTATTATTGAATGACATGGAGAGAAATGCAGAGATACACAGAACACTGGCTTCGTTCAGTTTGTTGTTGGTGTTGAATTAATTATTTGGCTGGAATCAATGTGTGACTCACATCATCCAAAGTATTACAATAAATCTAATACTTGACTTTATGATTACATAACATACATTACACATTATCTGTATATGAGACAGAACTATGAGGAATCGCAATATATGTCCAAAGTGTGAAAACCATGCATTTAATGATACAAATCTTAAATGTGTCTAATTTTCTCTGGATTCAGAAGAGCTTTCAAATACATGAAATACTATGTAAGAAAGGCCTCAGTCTTTGTTTTATCATACAGGTTAACAACAACCATACACAAAGATTATAATTAATCACCTTGTATCATAACTACATGTGCTGCAACATGAAATCCTGGTGTTGATACAAGGGAAACTAAATAGCATTTCTATTTACAGCAACAACATGGGGAGTGATTGTAAGGGCATGACGGGCTGCACTCACAGACATACTTGGAGGCTGTCCAACAAAATAGCTACAGCCTGTTGTTGTCCACTGAACAAGTGAAGCAACCCTTGATAGAGGAGAAATTGATTTATATCGCAGCAGTCTCTCAGTTGTACCTTTTTCGTCGTGTGATACTTGGGTACACAAGTATGAGCCTGAGAGCCTTTAAAATGTGACTGTTTAAGGTTGCTGTTTGTTTTGGGTCCGTTTTAATAGTGGTGCCATGTGATGGGTTCTAGGAACTTGATGCCCAAGGGATTATTCTTCCCACAGTGCAGTATAAACAGGCGTATCCTATCAGCTAACCTGCACCCAACCCCAACCATCATACTCCCTCATTTAGATGTTGTCAAAGCAAATTTATGATGTGGTGCTTTGACTCTACATCAGAGGGACCAAGGTCCAATATGAGTGAATTATTAGATTAGATTAAATTGACCTAATGCAGTTAGTATAGTTGAACTGTCTGTGTTTTCACATGAACCAAAAAGAAAAATTAGATACTCTGTTAACCTCTTTTGAGTACATAAAATGTCACAAGCTATTTCGGTCCCTCTGGTGAACGTTAGAAGTGTCCTTGTCAAATATTTTCACGCTGTATGTGATGATCGCATGAAACAATTGGAATGTGCCATCTAAATATAAATTGATTTCTGCCATAGGATTATATATAGTGGCTCATTAAATAGAATGACACGGTCTTTACTTTATAGGATTATACCGCTCAGCTTTTGGAGCCTCACCGATTTCATAAGTACAGTACTTTAGTAGAGCTGTAGTACTCGAGGTCTCATCTCAGAAACAACAGCACAAATTTGTATTGTAGAAGGTAAAACGTGGAATAGGAGCGTGCAAATAAAAATGATTAAGATGACTTTAGCTCTTTAGTGTTATTGTTTGTCATGACAATCGAATTAAAATTCCTGGTCTTAGACATGACTTGGTCTTGACCACAAAACTGGTACTTGTGTGTAACAATGTTGAAATGTCTCTGTCAAGCCTCTTTGTGCCTTGTCTTGTCCTGAAGTCAGCAAAAAGACTTTTATGTGTATACAGTAATGAGTGAATCTCCCAGTACAATTTTAAAAGCTGTGATAGCTAGCCAGATGTCCAGAAGGGATTCATGACAGATGAGATATTTGATCTTCTCCTCCTATCTTCATTATCCCCGGCTAACATTGCCTGTTGCCTCGACTGTTGTCAAACATCAGTACCATGCAACCAGCAGCACACTGAGATGGCTGATGCAATAATTGTGGAAACAATTGATGAGCCAAGTGTGTCAAAACTATCATCACTTCAGCAAAGTTCCCTTGGTAATCCTCCTCTTCTTGTCATTATATGACAGGTAGTTGACCTGTCGTCATTTATTCTTTATTTTTAATGGTTGGAAATTGACATTGTCAGATGAGGACTATTTCAGTGGTATGAGCAGCAGACATCAGGTCTACCAGGATTTTCCTCTAGAGGCCACTGGGAACTTACCATCATTGCCTTGCACTGGTTCCACTGGACCTCATATGACATTGCTGTTATGCCTTTAACACATGCTGTGCTGAGGCAAAATGCATTAAATTGAATCGTGACCACACAAATTTTTATTCAGCCCAGCGTCCCTGTACTGCAGGTATAGTAGACTTACAATGTCACCAGGGTGGTGCAGAGGAAGAACACTACAGAAGTGATTACTTTAGCCGCGGCGCCTCTAGCTGAGTGGAGCGATCCATCACACATGATTTATTAATGTTTGTGGGTGAGGGATCATAGTTGTTGCTGCTGTCATGACTCCGTCTGGTTGGCGGAGGCACCTGTGCAAACTGGTGGGTTCTGGTGTGAATCTCAATAAGTATGACGTGGTCCTAGTGAAGTATGATGATGTCAAATTTAAAGAAGCTGGTGACTTCAGCGATGTCTTGTTGTTTGCTACCATTGTTTTCCTTTATGTGTTTCCAAGTGCCGCAGGGAAAGAGGGTGTGCTTCATCATTAAAATTCTCAAAGTGTGTGCAAGTATGAAATTCCTTCAATCTGACGTTATATCCGAAATTGTATGAGGGGAAACCAAGACACATGAAACATGTGTCCAAGAAACAAGGGGACATTTGTTTTATGTGAACTACTTCAGAAAATTAAACCACCGCTTCTCTCAGTTGCAAAACATGCATTTTTTTTCCTTTGGCCTAGATTAAAGCAACTCCCTTTACTCCTGCCTCACTGAGTTGGCCACCAGGCAGATCTGTCCAATTTTATCAGCACTGAACTTCAGTGAGTTCTGTTGTTTCTCAGTTTACTAACTGATCTAAAAGGTGGTAAAATCTAGATATTCTGATGATGCAGTCGAGAAAGTTATTTTGACATTTGCTCCTCCTGTTTAGGATCCATCTTGAGAACATGTTTGCCTGTTGTAACTTGACTGTAACTGTTGCACATTCCAGGCTTTAGAGAGAAGTAGCCAGTAGCAACTCATTTTTGAGAGAACACGGCAGAATACTGACTGATGGACATGTGCAAAACTAAACTAGAGAAAAATGTGTGTAAATGTATGAGAAGATGACCCATGTAATGACACCACTGGCATTTCAGTGTGATCTACATGCAATGATTGACTCATATCCCTCTGTTTGGGTGGCAGTAGGGTTGTGAAACTGATTACATCAACACATATTAGCACAACATGTTTGTTCCTCTCTGATAGAAAACCAGCTGTCTCAGCCTCAATAACTCCACATTAAGTATTAATGTGGGTTCTATTCTTTCTCAGATGTGTTTTATCTAAACTTCAGAAATCCTAACTAGAACTGTAAAGTAGATTTTCAATCATGCTCTTGTCCTATCATGGCTGTATCTGTATTTACAATGTATAGAAAGACTGCCGGTATCTATGAAAACAGCTGTCTGAATTCACTCGTCACAGGCTAGATAGCTTGCGATAATGGACAAGAAAAGACATCTATTTTGAGATGGAAGCATTAATGGGGTCAGTTATATACCCATACCCGAGTGAATTTGGCCTCTCCAACAAGTGTAGTTCAGTCCTAATATTTCAAAGGTCATTTTTCACCCATCTTCGATGCCATATCGACAGTTCGTAACAATAGCCAGGGAATAGGGATTCCTTACTTTTCTTAATAAAATTCTTCAGATGGGACGGATGGTTCTGTATTAGCTGAAATTCACCCTAAATGGAGCCAAGGTAAGATTTCAGACTTAGGAAGTGTGTGTAACGAGGCCTCAGGTGTATTAATGGACGGGTTGGTGCACATATAGTGTTGAATGGAATCTAGTGGCCACTCATCAGGCCAGGAATAGGAGGCAGGTCCTTGCCATCATAGTGTGAGAATGTCCCAGCTGTTGACTTGATATGGTTATGAACAGCAGCCAAATACTAAGCAAGGACTGAGCCCTGCTTCTCATCATTGATTGGCTGGAGTCTGTAAGCGCTGGACCTGGTTTGACATTCCTTCTCTCAAAGAGAAAATGCTGTGACACAATTTGCATTTCAATGTAGAAAAAACAATAGAAAATGATAGAAAATTATTTACAATCACGCTTTATTTCACCAGCAGTCTGATATTCACAATATTTCCAGGAAATTGTAACTTGATCTGAAGTAATTTGTGATTGATCTTTGTCTGCCATTAAGTGTTATTCTACACCTGACATGCTATCATACACTGGGGACACATCTGCTCCTTGCATCTGGCTACAAATACCTTTTTACGTGTGATAGTTACATGGGCTTTACCAACTGAGAATTGGGACATAATATTATAATAACAGGTTGAGGTTGATTTCAGTTATGATACAGTTTACTGTACAATCCTTGTTCTGTGACAATTACTGGTTTAGGTGTGCTGTTTCTAATACAGTCACAATTGCCAGATCATTCTCTGTACATTGTCTGTAAAGAGAAATATGATCAGTCAGCATTAAGTCATCTTGTAATGGAGAGGTTGTACTCATGAAGCCTGTGGCTGCACAGCACAGTATAAGGTAATGGTGCAGAAGGGTGAGGGGATGATTTAATGTAGGTTTGGATGAGTGGTGGGGGATGGTGGTAATGAAGCCTCTCCATGTATCCCCTGGGAAGGTCACTGCACAGCAAAAGTCCTGCTCCATCAGCCTGATGTCAGGCAGCTCTGTACAATTTATCTGTTTGCTCCACTCCGGTTGTCTTAAAGTGACCTCAGCTTCCTGGTAAGCAGGCTGCTCTCACTGACACTGGAGCCTGCCCCTTTTGTTTTTTTAGGTGTAATACGGTAATGCACTCTGCAGTCACTCACCACAGTCAGTGAAGCGGCTTTTTCAGTCCTGCCTCAGATGTAGTCAGAGCAGTCTGGGAGGAGGTGCGTGGAGGTGGTGCGTCCACCTGGACCACGGTTTGTCCTGGAGTACTGGGTCTCCCTAGCTGGGGGGGGGACTCCGGCAGCAACGCCTCAGGCTGAGGCTGGATCATGGGCTGTTCTGGCAGCAGAGCGTGCCTTAATGCTCCCTGCGCCGCAGAGAGGGTAACTGGCTTCTACATTGTTCTACTCTGCAGTGAGGAATCGATGCAGATGTGAGCTACAGCAGGACAGAACAGGACAGACTGTATTTGCTGTTGTAAACTGATGAGTGAACTGATGACTGGCTCCTCTTACAGGGTTATTTTTGCATGATTCATTGAATTATTTAGGCTTTGTGATGTGCTGTCTAGTGTGTCAGCTTGTATGTGTGAATAGGTATAGTAGCAGAAAGCTGATAAATGAGAGTAAACAGGCTGGACTATCTCTGCGTCAGTTTGAAGTCTGGAGGAGCACTGCAGCGACATCGCAGCCCCCTCAATACTGCAAAACCGAGTCAGAAAGTGTGAATAAAAAGAGTTACCCTAAAAGAAGGCATGTGCTAAGACTGAAAACATGAGTTCAAAGTCAAGTTTTACATAATCCCCTTCCCCCTTATCCCTGTTAATTTATTTACATTTGGAAGTCAAACACAAGGACGAAAGGAAAACATTAGATGATTATGTGTCTGGGTGTTGCCCTTAAAGGACCTTCCTTTTTACGGTCAATTCATGATCTTGTGATTTAAATTGGTTGCTGTGTCAAATCAAATACTCCAAAAATTGCAAGAACATCTGTCTTGACGAGTGTGTGCATGACTGTTTACTTTTTCTCTCTCTCACTGCAGCGTGATGAAGCCAGAAGGCAGTGCAGGGATCTGTCCCAGGAGCTGGTCAACCTTCGAGGAGAGCTGGGTAAGTCAGCTCAAGATGATTACACACCGGCTCTGTTTAAAGTTGTTATCAGAAAAGTACACACTCCTGGAACAGGTTCTCCTTCTAGTGTCCCTTTCTCGTGTGTTTAAGGCCAGATGATTACTCAGTCTACATGACAAGTGAGGAGGCATTGTGGATCACATAGGTATAGATAATGAGGACAAGTTTTCATCATGAGTATTTAGTTGTTTTGCTGCTGTGATTTAATGCAGTTATTATTAGTTTAGTTATTATCTGAGTTGGTGCTTTAATTTTGATTAATTGATTGGATTTTGAATTGGTCAACCATTACATTGCATTGATTCCTTCTGACTGACAGTCCTGCAGTCCTGATTTATTTGATAAACAATAAAATGATTATTAAATGATATTGAAATAGTTGTGCTGTGCCTTGAAGTTATTTATTACATGGGACTGTTGGGTCAGACTGGCTTCATTAAATATTTCTATATTTGTGTGTGTGTGTGTTAGTTAGTTAGTTAGTTAAGGCATTTCTGTGTAGAGTGGTGTCACCCAATTCCCCTGGGAGCAACAGGCTGACCTCTGACCCCACACCGGAGGGGGCTCCCAGTGGTGGAATGCCACACCACCTGAGGCCTTGTGACTGTTTAGGGACAATGACCCATGTTTAATGTCCAGCCCTGAGTGTTGGGGCGCTGCACGCATGGGAACACGCACGCTTACACACCAGCTTCCATCTCTCTTACTAAAAGCAGCAGTAGTGTTGTGGCTCCGCCCCTCCCTCACAACCTCGGGACCTCCGCATGACTGCTCTTATATGCTGAGTGCTGTTATATCTGCGCTTTAACACATTCTTGACATCAGGAAGCTGAGAGACACACTGACCTCAGATGGACCTTTTTGTATTGTGTGTCCGGAGGTATTGTTAATGAGTCTGTTTTTTTACTTCGCCCTGAGGCTGCGTGGCTGCGTCGCTGCCTGCTTCCACAGTGATCTAACTCCTCATTCAGCAATAAATTACAGTCCTGGGCCAAGGCCAAAAATGTGGTCCAACCACACCCCCTTTGTTATCATTACTCACACGCAAAATTACATCGAAGAGGGATCTGCACATTTCAGCATCTGCATTTCCAAACCCCATCATGCTGCCGACTGACGCACAAAATGCAGCCAACTCTTACAGATTATCTGTACATGTGCACTGTGCACCTGGTTGTGGAGTGCCAGGCTCCGTTTGTTGAGCTGTACATGCCAAAGCCTGATAGTTAGTCCTCATGTCAGTTTTGCTTCTCTTCCTGCTGCCATTATTTTACTCTTGGTACGGTGAATCCTTATGCTCATGCACTGCAGTGTTCCTTCATACTGTAGCTCAGTACTGAACTGTGCAAAAATAGACACTGTGATTTAATTTAATCTGGATTGAGGTTTAAATTTCTGTCAAATGACTGTTTAAAAAAACAAAAACTGTAAATAACTTAAATTGCAGCCCTCTATACAGATAAGTATGAACCACTAAGGACACATCAGATGTTGTTTGTGGCACTCATGGCAAGCAGGGAGAACTTTTGCCTTTTAGTTATGGAAAACTACTCATATCTTGTTGTGCCACACATGTTGTAGAATAGCAGAGCAACATCTAGATTCACTGTTATTTCATGCCCACTACTCAGTTTATGCATAGTTTTAGAGGTTCACTATACAGTTTCTGAGAGGAGATTTTAATCAGAAAAGAAACTCTCTTTTGTTTTCATGACTGAATGAACAAAATAAACTGACCTTTTTAAAGGACAACACAATTTCATACTGTTTTACTTTGTTTATATGTGGCGGACCCTGCCACCTTTCTAGCTTTAAACAGTGTTCTGGGGACTTTTATTTTCCCCTGAGAACAGCTTGCTTATTTAGTTATGGGAAAGATAAATATATCTGAGTTTGTATTATTAACTCATTAATATTATAAATATTGAAATTCTTGAGTTTCCCTTTCTGCTCCAAAACGACATAGTGCCCCTTTAAGTTGTACATAGTTCTGGGTTATAGTCATGCCATGTATTTGAGACCAAACCCTTTTGAAAGAAAAACACCTGCTTTAAGTAAAGGCAGACATTCTTGTTCTGTGCAGCTGCCTGTCCTCTACTGGTGAGGCGTCGTTCAGCTGGCAACACCAGCTGCTGGGTATCTACAGTGTTCTGTAGCACTTAAAGGGGAGACAGGATATGGAGTCAGTTACTGTCACCCACTCCAACGCAGATATAAACACATGGTGATGGAAACAGTTTGGAAATCATGAGGTTGGTTTACAGAACAAAAGCAAAACCCACTGATTGCACAAAATGGCAAATTACCAGCCATGTGAGGACGGAGAGACGAGCCTGATTGAAGAAATCTTTTGCCTATGTTACAGATTTCAATATATTGTGAAATAATTAACGACTTGTAACCATAGCTACATGTGGCTATAAATGACAGCAGTGTAGTTGGCATATGCTAACAAGTGCAAGAGGGACCTCCTCTTGACTGTCAGTTTTTCCATTCCTTTTTGGAGCACACCAAGTGTCACATTTACATCAATGGAGAGCTCTACTGAACAGAGGTTCCCCAGTGGACATACCATATTTATTACACAAGCCCTCACAAGTACAATTTTCCTCTGCCCCTGTTTTAATGAATGTCACAGTCTGCACAGCTGCAGACCGTTGCCTAACTTCATGAAAATATCCTGTAGAAGTGGGCGGTATGACCTAAAATTTATATCAGTTTGTTTTTTTGTCTTTTCTGCAGTGACAGTGTTATATCACAGTAACACAAAAATAGGCTTGGAATAGGAACAAAAATGAGATAGAGGGCTTCAGGCTCTGTCCAATAATGTAGCTTAATAAGTAACTGTAGCGTGACTTATTCATTTGGACAAGTTGAAAAGTAGGCGTCTCTGAAACATTTATCTGTAGAAAACCCAAAGTATGTTTACAGAAGTGCAATAGTCAGTGTATCACAGGGATGGTCTATCAAGTAGATTTAGGCTACATACAGCAGCAACAGACACCATACCAACCAAAGCTGCGTCGCAGTATTGAGTGGCACATGGGGCAATATAGAAAAAACTGTTTCCCACATCTAACCTACTACTCTGGTTATTTAATCAGCTTCAAATGAGGCTAAACATTCACGCAATTTCCCCTGACTGTCCCTTGTACTAAATGGTAGCCACATTAGCGGTGGGACGTGTTAAGCTAAGATCAACAGATGACACAGTAAAATAAACGGTTACCTAAAGCGGTGGCAAAACAGTTTGAACTCTGTAGCAATCCATCCGTGAGCTTGAGTTTTGAAACACATCCTGCTTTTTAATGTTGTTCGCTAACAGTCTGAAGTAAAATTGTACATGTAGGCTACAAGAGTTTACCAGTTGTTGTGGGGACATTTCTAACAAAAATCAAATCACTTGATTTTCAGTTCCTTGGATGGTGGGAGTAGATGAAGACCTTCATGTTAGTTATTGTAGTCAAGAATGGAGAAATTGGGGTGCTTTGTTTACCTTCCACATGCTTATGTTACCAAAGTCAGCTTTTGGCTTGAAAAACAGCAGTTACTGGATGTAACTCTAGTGCTATGAGTAAGACTTGGCTTTCGAGCTGCATTTTATCACAGCCCCAGTAAAGCACAATATTTGATAAAAATCCATGTCGTGGCAGAACATGACACCAGTG
Organism: Diplodus sargus; assembly: GCA_903131615.1. Lineage (NCBI taxonomy): Eukaryota > Metazoa > Chordata > Actinopteri > Spariformes > Sparidae > Diplodus > Diplodus sargus. The sequence continues at coordinate 5,386,439 of CAEMYA010000205.1, forward strand.
ACAAAGCCGGTATACCGCTGACCCTTTCTATCATAATTTTACCAAAATAGAATAGCTTTTTGTTTATTTTCCAGTTTGCTCCGTCCATTCATCTGAGCGTCTGGAGAAGGAGAGGGATGAGCTGCGAGCCGCTCTGGAAGCTGCACTGCACACACTTCAGCAGCAGCACCAGAAAGACCAGGATGAGCTGGAGGAGAGACTGCAGACCTTCTACCAAGCTGAGTGGGACAAGGTCCACCTCACCTACCAGGAGGAGGCCGACAAGTGCAAGATGCTCATGCAAGAACAGGTTTGTCCCTACTTCACCTTTAATCATTCATGTCAAGAGATTTACATATCCTAAGTATCCTGCTGTGTTTTTATTTATAAACCTCTTCAATTATTAAATTTAATACAACAGTGTCCTGTACAAGCTCAGACACCAGTGGAGGGTGTGCTGTTCTTTGTCAGTATTGGATCAATGTATATCTTAAAGCAGTATATTTTTTAAATGTCAGTGTTTGTTTGGATTTTTGAGAAAAAGACTGTAAAACATTGTCATATAATGCAGTTTTTAGTAATGCCACCCGTGACGCGGTGGTTAAAAGTGAACTGCGTTTTCTTTTCTTTTTTTCTAAAGATGAAAGAACTCAAAGACAGTCATGAAGCCATGAAGCTGGAGCTAGAGCAGAGCCACACAGAACAGCTGCAGTGTGTTAAACAGCGGTATGAAATGTCACTGGAAGGTGAGTGATCAGTCCTGGACTAAATCATTTTCTGTAAAGCTGCATCATGAGTATATTTGAGACTGAGTCAAGTTGGAAAAGTGTTGGGTATATTTTATCTTATCCTGCGTCAGTTAACAAATGAATGTTGGCCTATGAATTGTATCACTGAATTCAATCATGGACATTTGTTGCGCAATTTGAGTTTTCTTCTTTCCTGTACCTCTTTAGAGCACAGCAAAGTTCACAATCAGGAGCTGCAGATTTTGGAGAAAACTTTGAAAGACGCAGAAGCCGCTCTATCTGTAAGCACGGCTTTTATCTTTGATCAGAGAAAATCACACAAACAAAAGCATTAAAGATTGAGGAACCAGTGTGTAAAAACTTTACTCAGTGACTTTGTTGTGCTGTGTGCATCCACAGGGACAGATTGAAGCGCTGACTGAGGAGAACAATGCTCTTATTGAGAAGCTAACCGCAGAGGAGAACAGGAGGAAGGAGCTGGCCGAAAAGTGTCAGGTACTCTTATCTGTGGGCTTATTATAGCACAGCGCCACAACATCTCATGACTCCAGGTTGCTTGGCTCAGAGCATGAAAGGCCAATGATTACCAAAAGACAAATTACCCACAGAAGCAAAAATCAATGCACGGTTTCTTAAAAGAACTCATGTTTAAGAGTTTTCTTTCAGGTGAATTAACTATTAAGCATTCTTTGAAACATAAACCTGTTTGAACAAGAGTGGAGATAGTCTATGTGTTACAATTTTTCCAGAGTGCTGTTGCACAGTGAGACTGCCACTCTTCATCAGTATTAACTGGCTGCCACATGTACTCAGCATTCTGCCCTGGCACAGTAGAGACATTAAGGCAACTACCTCATGTGACCTTGCCACT
>CAEMYA010000205.1:5388111-5405627 GCA_903131615.1 Diplodus sargus
ACATTATTTGTTTGACGCTTTTATGTTTATCCTGAGTTTCACTGTGCCTGAACGAGCAGTGAACATTGTGTGAGTGATGCATGGCGCCCTCTGTTGTGTGGCTCTGGATTTATGGCCATATGAAATCTACAAGGCTGGCTGTGCTCCTTTCTGAAGTCATTTACAATCCCTAAACATCTTGGCACAATTTTTTATTTTTTATTTTTTTGTCCCTGCAGAAGGACTCCCACACCCTGTATCTGGAGCAGGAGCTGGAGAGCATCAAGGTGGTGCTGGATATCAAAAACAAACAGCTCCACCAGCAGGAAAAGAAGCTGATGGAGGTTGACAAACTGGTGAGACCTGAGGCAGATGAAAATGATAGCCGGGCATCAAGACAAACGTTGCTGCTGACAGAACACAAACACGTGAATCACGCAACTGTTGTTTTTTTCCAGAAAGAGAAAAATGTGAAGTTGGATGAGAGCCTGAAGAAGGTCCAGCAGGAGAATGAGGACCTGAAAGCCCGCATGGATAGACATGCTGCACTATCAAGGTAAGACTTCATGAACACATGTGTAGTGATGGAAACCAGACTGTGAAGCATCGAACCACCCACCTCAGTTCTGACACCTTATGACTCTCTGATGGTTCAAAGCATAGATATAACTTTTGAGTGATTTAAGTTAATGCTCCTCTGTGTGTAGACCTGCAGTATCTTCTAAAAGCTATTCATCAATAAGCCACGCCGGTGCACTAAGTGACACCTTCTTTATGGTGGCTACATTCATCCTAGTGGATTTTTGACTCTCCAGAATGTTTCCAAGCTGTTTGTTTGTGTCGATGTATTACAGACAGCTGTCGACAGAGCAGGCCGTACTGCAGGAGTCCCTGCAGAAAGAGTCCAAGGTCAACAAGCGCTTGTCAATGGAGAACGAGGAGCTGTTGTGGAAGCTCCATAACGGAGACCTGAGCGGCTCCCGCAGGGTGTCTCCCACCTCCACCTCCCCCTCCCATTCCATCAGCTTCCAGTCACCTCGCAGTTCCGGCATGTTCTCCAGCCCTCCTCTGTCACCCAGATAACGATGGGCCTCTGCTTCCAGGAAGCAGCCCCTCTCCTCCGAGTTATCCCCTGGAATTCAGAGCCATGTTTTGTTTCCTCTTAGATTAGTGACACATCAGCCTGACCATGGCTCCTTTGGGACTGGATGAACTCTGACAACTTTCTGGACAGAGATGCTATGGACTGTTTTAAAAAAAAAAAAAAATGTTTAAAAAGTTGCACCCGAGCACTTAATAAGCAAGTTCACCTTGTTCTTTGCCTTTCACGACTGATCGTATGGATGGGAAAAGGAAATCTCAGGACTTCTATGTGATGAAACACTATTTTTGTTACTTGTTCTTGTTGGCAGATGCTTGTCTTCCCTGAAGCTCAGTGCACGCACACACACTCAGTACATGCAGTAAAAGAAATACACACATAAATGCAGATGCAGCCCTATAGAGGGTGTCTGTGCCTCTGGAGACTGCAGCCGTGTAAGGTCTGAATTGAGAACATCTACTACTACAGATGACAGTCTGTCCTCAGAGCGCAGTTTGAAATGTATTTAATATGGAATAATTTCAGCACCATTTCTCGTACATAACAAAGTGACAGTCAAACCGTCACATTACTAACATTTGTGTGCTCTGCAGCACATCAGAGCTGTGCAAGTCTCCGTCTATGTTCACATTTGTTTGACGACCCGCTATTTTTGTAAACGGTTGGGATTTTTTGTTTTAGGTCTAGAATGGCAGTTAAAGTATCATCTGTGGCCTGTTTGTTTATTTGACCATGGGACCAATCCAAGTCTTTGTGCATGTGTTTGAGTCTCGTCATCAGTCCTTACCGAACCCTCCCAACGCAGCTTTAAAGTCGGGGTCTTTGAAAGGAGTTGACCAGAAGAAGCTTTACAGTACTTGTCAGAGGCGCTGCCTCCTGGAAATGTATGAAAAAGAGTATTTTGTGTTGAAAAGGTTTTATTGGTGTGTTGACCCTGTCAATTAATAAAGTCTTGTATTAAACCTGCAGTATCAAAGTCGAGCTTTACAACTGTGATGTACACATTTTGACTTGCAGCAGATGAAACTCATAAAGAGAGAAAAGTTTTCCTTGGACAAACGTGAGCTGAGCAGGTATCAGTCCAGCCTTGTGACTTTTGTTTTGGAGACAAATATCTTTGAATGTCTTCAAAACCACAAACATCCATGTCCTAAACTTCAGTTTATTCCAAAATCATCATAACCAGCAGCTATTCAGCAAAGTGGAAAGTGCAGCAAGTGTTGCGTTGAACCAAAATAAGTTCTGGGCCTGCAGATCACATTCCACATACGGAGAGCATTAGGACGTCAGCCTGGCACACAGCTGAGCTGCAAACCAGATCCTCCTCTTCAAGGCTCTGATGACTGCTTCTCTCTTTTCCAGCATCATTATTTTATTCAAACGTACCGTAAAGACTAAGTGTGATTAGTCAGTGATGTTTGATTAGGCAGCCAACACAACTGAGTGCCAAGGCTTACAGCAGCCGGGTGTTGTCTCTTTCATAGAGAGGCCTTCAATTCTGACTCACTACCCAGAACTCTCGTTTATTATTTCAAAATGAAATATATTTGATAAATATGACATTTGCTTTAATTTAAGCTTTCTCTTTGACATTCATTCTGCAGACATTAAGAACCTAAACCCTCCTGTGCAGCGTCTCACAAAGCATGATGGGATTCAGCTTTGCTTTTCTTTTATCACACGATCTGAGCGATGTTCAGCAGGCTTTGCGTCTGGTCCCCACAGGTCGGCACTCCTCGGACTTGATAGTTTGGATTCATGTTTGGGCTCTTTGTCCTGCTGCAAAATGAATCACCTCACAGTTTTAAGCCAGAGGAGAGTCATGGAAACTGCACAATTACAGCTTTTTGTTCCCTGCTCTGTTAAATGTGACTTAAAAACTACAAAAGAAGTTCAACATCCCAAACACTTTGCATTAACCCTTCAATGTAAGGCTCTCCAGCTGCTGAAAAACATTTGTAGTTTTGAAAATAAACTCTGACAAAAGATGGAGCAAATCTTTATTATGTTTCCACAATCTGCAATCTAAAAATACACCAGTTTATATGTATATATACATGTCGACTTCACCTCCTCTCTCTGGTAGGCTATCTGGAGGTGATGTCGGTCGTCACCATCGTCTCACCGTGCTGGTTCTTGGCTTTACAGACGTAGTTTCCAAAGTCGATGGTCTCCATGTCTTCTATAGCCATGACACTCTGGGAGACACGCGTGGTGTGGCCCATCCCCCTCTTAACCAGCCTCCAGGAGGTGTGGATGTGAACCGGACGGCGATCCTAAACAACATAACAAACATGATTTATTGTCATTATGTCATCTGTTGGTGTTAATTGACACATTCAATCTAAAATGTGCTCTTATTAACACATCGCTCGGGTGTTTGAGCTTCACTGTGTAGACTTTGTTTTCACGCTCGTCTTCTGAAGGCGGAAAAGTTTCTCAGCGATCTTAAATCTCAGTTTAACACGAGTGCCCGGAGGAATTCATGACATCATCATGTTATGTGAAAACCTGAATCCTTCTGTGAAATTCCACTGGAATTTTCAGTGAAGCAGGAGACATCTTGTGTCCAGCTGTTAAACTGAAGAAATTAAAAAATCTATTTTTCTGTTCATTTATTCTGGATTTTTTGGCAAGAAGACATGCTTAATATTAATGATTTTAGTAAATACATACAATGATGATGTAAAAACATTCTGTCTTTACAAAGATTAATTTTACTTTTTGTTTGTACTATATTCTATCTCACAATTGTTATATTCCAAATAATGATGAATCAATACATATATGAAACAACAGAGTTCATTTGAATTTCCTTGTAAAAATGTTCTAATCCATTCATTTCCTTCTGCAGTTAAAGACAGAAAAGACAGAATCATGAAAACAATTGACAGTTATAATACATTATTATCAGTTGGTACATTTAAAAGGGCAGTATGTGCGAATTTAAGTTGAAACCATCAAAAATTGCCATCAGTATAATGTGAATAAAAAGCAGTTTTGGCGTTCTGATGTCTGTAATGTGTTGCAGAAGTATCTAATGAGGTTAGCATGCTAAACAGCTAGCCCCGGACCATTCTGGTCCAAAGCACCTGGTTCTGGTGGTGTAAACACACTTCCCTGTTCCCAAAGCTCCAAGTCTAAACTCCTAGCTTGGCTAGGCTAACTTTCACTCTGTCTAAGGCTACCAGCCTCCTCTCTTCCCCGCCCGTACATTACTAGCTAAGACAGCTACAGTTAGCAGCAGTTAGCATTTACTCTGGTCACATGCTGCCCTCTTTTGGTAGTATGATTTTGACAAGTGGCCAATTCTTACATATTGCAGCTTTGATGATTATTTTATATCATCTTACTTATTGACACCCTACTTTTTTTTGTCATTTGAATAGTACTTCCGTAGTTCTTTTTTTCCCCACTGGCCCCTCAGGGCTTCCGTAGAGCTGTGATACCAACAGCCTTTAAATTAACTGTCTTCCTGCACAGTGTCTGCCTGCCAGGGAGCATTTTCACCTCACAAAAAAATCGAACGTCACAAATAGGTGAATCAAATGTTTTAGTCCTTTTTTCTAGAGACAAGTCATGGTGGGCAAACTTTAGGCTGCCCTGCATTAACAGATTTTGTAGTAACCACTGAAAAGTGTCACAGTTGAGACTATATTTTGATTACCGCTGAATGTATAAGAGTCCTTTGCCTTTAAATCATTGTTTTATCATGTGTAGTCTTGTTTAATGTCTCCTGGCTACAAAATAAATTCCTCTGGCAGGACATTTTTTTATTGCGCTGACCCGTTAAACAGAACCGCTGGCTGTTGTTGATGATGCTGATCCTGAATCAGGTCTGACTTTTGGTTTTCAGGCCCATATTCCTCTTACCTGACCAGGATAAGACCAGGTGAAGCTCACGCCCACCTCTGGCTCCCCCAGCACTGTGCAGGTCACGTTGACGTTGTCTCCTCCTCTCACAGACTCGGGAGAGGCATGAAGGCTCACAAATGGTGGTCCGCTAGGAACTGTTAACAATAGACAGTAAACAATATGTATTACCAAATATCTCTATGAGACGCGGTGAGGGTGAGCAGTTCATCAGATCAAATGAAGGACATTACAGATGAAGCGTTGTGGTATTGGAACAGTTAAACCTCCGTCACCAGTCTGCACTCTATTTCTCTCCAAGTGCCACTCAAACATGCCACGGGAGCTTAATTCTAACTAAACCGCACACTATTTCCACTTCATCAGTCCAGACTGTGTTTCCATTTCAGCTGGCAGGCGTCCACATAAACCGAGCTCGGCCCTGAGGAGTGAGAGGGCTTTTGAAAACCTTTTCCTGGAAGCTGATGAAGCGGAGTAACCAGCTCCTGAGTCATGAACTCTGGAAACGCCTCTCACAGTGCCACTGTGAATCAATAGGGTGATGAGCACTGTGGTTATGTTTGACAGGAAAGTGGTTACTGATGCTGCACTTGTGCTGTGATTGTTTCATGCCTACCCTCCACATAGAGCAGCTGGTACTTGGTGGAGATCTGTGGGGTGCCTCTGGTCACAGCCTTGCAGTAGAAGACTCCCTGATGCTCCGGGCTGGGGTTCTGCAGGATGAAGCCCTTGGTGGGGTCGTAGGTCACCAGCGTACTGTTGGCTGTGATCTCCTCTGGAGGGACTTCTCTGTGCAGGGAGACCTTGGCCTGCGGGTCAGTCACACGACAGGGAACCACGGCAGGCCTGTCGGGCCGCAGGTACACAATCTCGAAGTGGATGGCGGAGGGGACGAAGAGGTTGTCTTTGTCTGTTCAGGGGGACAAATGTGCGGCATCGAACACTTGCAAATAAGGTTCAGATGCCCTCAGAAATACACCTAAATGAGTGTATTTATGAGGAAGACATTAAACCCTGACCAGCTCATTCATTATAAATCATAGCAGTACTTTCCAATAAACACTGGGGATATCAATATTCACTAATGGCATTATGACTGGTTAATAAAGCAGACAAGGCACTGAGGTTAGAAAGCTTTTTAAAGGAGTTGTGTTTACAGCTTGATGGCTAATTAATAGTTTAAAACAATGATTGAATGCAGATGCTCCACAACAAGGTGGGCTAACGTAGCACCACAGAGATCCAAAAGTCTGTATGAGACTCCAACCACTGATGAACACTATTTAAAGCAACATTATGTAACTTTTCGACTTTAAAATAACAGCTTCAACATCATGTTGATGGTTCAGTGTCTTGTAATCGGTTGAATGGTGTCTCTGTCTCAGCCACTTTGCCCCCATTACTTGTTTCTACACTATGAAACTTCAGTGAGAGGGTACGATCTCAGCGATACACAAATGTTTACGTCAACATACTAGTTTTGTTTGTAGTTGGCATTTACATAACCAATCTGACAAATCGATACAACCCTGGATTTGGATTTATGACAGCGGTGTTCCACTCAGAAACTCTGGGGGGCGCCAACTCACACAAAGTGCCAATTTCTACATAATGTTGCTTTAAATTAAGTGAATTAGTTTACGTTTTAGAATTTTCTGACCACTGGGTGGCAGTAGAACAAACTATCAACACAACATCCAAAAACAGTACGATCACCTCAATGCAGATATGTGAACACGTGTACGCTAAGGAGGTTGTGTATTCACTGTGTGCATTTGTTTGTTGGTTGGTTTGTCAGCAGGATTACACAAACAACAGATAGTCACTGAACTTGAATTGGAAGATGAGTCTCAGCCCAGAATAGACCCTATTTCCTTTTGGTGTAGATCTGGATAAAGGTAAAGGTTCCAGGTAATTTTTCCTCACTTCCTGTAACACTGTGAGGCTTTTTTTAAAAATGTTTTTAATTTCTTAGGGTATAAAGAATTGTACTTGATAAAAACGCAGGCCTTTTGAGGTGACTGGTATCTATGAGTGAGGACAATTTGATGCTTGTCCTTAAATCAGGGTTAAGCAGTTATGGGTGGTTAAATTGTTGAGTGGTACAGTGTGATATTAGATTAGACTTGACTAAATCAAAAGGGACTGCTGTTCTTTGGTGGAGGTATGCACTTTAATGAATACCATTCTAGTGACAGCAGAAAACAGCCACCTGCTGTGACTGGAGACAACGTCGATAAGTGTTTATTTTTTTGCTGAAATTGAACCAAAACAGTAAAGTTGCAGGACGTAAAACAAAACAAAAAACAGCTGAAAGACATTAAAATAACTCGACTGAAACAATGGCTGAGAGAAAACCACAGTTGTGATCATTTTTAACGAGTGGAACATTACTCTGTAATAATTCTCTGTGGGTCCATCGGTCTGAGGGATACTGTTCTCATTACGCATTCATTTGATCAATTGCTGATATAAAAATATGCAAAGTTTGCAGAGGAATAATCACCTAAAGGGGCGCTTTACTTAGATTTGGCCTCTCAACCTGGCAACCCTAAAATTCTTTCTACTTAAGTTGTATAAAAATGCCGTATTACTGATCTTACCACATGTAAAGTGCTCTGTAACCCTGTTTACTCACCTGTGAAGTAGATGTATGACACATAGGCGCGTTCGTGGTCCTTCTCACACTCGGTGCCGTCACACACGATCACCCAGCAGCTGTAGGGCCCTGTGTCAGCAGCGGAGGGCGACGTCAGGATCAGCTGACTGTACTTGTCACTCTGCCTGATGCTGGGGGCGGGAATCAAAAAACATGAGACTTTCACATTCACTTCAACTCATAGTGTGAGAAAAAGTTTATGTCTGCTTGCGGCACCTCAGGCGTGAGTCGTTGAAGGTGTCCAGGTAGGTCGGGTAGGACCATCCGATGGCGTTGCCTTTGCAGCGCAGCTCCATGTTCTTCCCAGGAGTCAGAGACGTGCTCGGGCCCAGGCGAACAAAGCGTCCCTTATCTAAAACCTGGGTCAACAGGGACTGGCCTTTAACTCCTCCATCTTTTAGTTTGGGGTGTCTTATCTTCACACGTTTCCCTCCAGGCCGGATGCGGTTCTCTCCTACGTCTTTTTTCCGCTTGACTTGTTGGCAGGCACCTGGTAACTCACAGGCACAGAGGAAGCAGGGTGAGAGGGAAGAGAGGGGCAAAAATATTAAAGATAACAAAGTCACATAATCATCTGTTTGTGTACTGTGGCCTGGTTCTCTGTAGAAACAGCAGAGTCCAGACTCATCTGTGCTGCTCCTCGATGTGTTTCCTCCAGCTGTGACAACAGTTGAACAGGAAGACGTTAAATCCCTACAACTGGCACAAAATGTCCAGAGCTCACTCTCTGTTTCAGCTGTGTTTCTCAGTGGGCACTGAATACACAAAGCATTAGAGACGAGAACAAAATAACCAGTCTGTGGACCTAGAGAGGTTTGTTGTTCTGTTCTTCAGTGGAGCATTAATGATGACTCGAAAGGAAAGGTCAGCAGTAAAGGCGATTTAATTGGAAACGCCTGTTGCATGCCTCCACCAGATGCAGCTGGTTTGAGTTGGTCTGCAGAAATACTTTGCGAGAAGCTCAAAGAACTTCATGCAGCTCTGAAGCAAGCTTTTAAAATCTACGTGCTCTACATAAAACTCATTCCCAGCAGATTTGCTGCAGCATGTTACTGAGGAAAGCTTAAACGGTTGACAAATGAATAAAGTGTGTGTCTTTGCCAGATGTGAGATTTAGTTCTTGGTGAGTCTGCCCGTCATTCTACACCCATCACAAAGACCGGAGCCCCCAGCCGACCTCAGATTATCTAACGCTCTCTCTGCTCCCAATCCAAGTTCCCATGATCAAATCAACTTCATCATAAATCTACAAGACATGTGTGGAGATCGAGGCTTTACTCACCATTTTGGATCTCCACCCAGAGCAGTGCCAGGCAAAGCACAAACCAGAGCTTCATAGTGTTCTGACGGCCTCTGCGGGGTAGGTCCGGTTCAGACTCGGAGCTTCACTGGAACTCTGCAGGCTCCAGCTTCTCGGTTTAGATTTCCAGCTCCATCCTCCTCACAGACTGAGAGGAAGAGGGAAAATAACCCCTCTGTTTACTCTCTCTCTCTCTCTCTCCTCAGAGCTGAGGAGCAGAGATACATACTATAGAGCCCTCTGCTGGAGCGTGAAGCATTGTGCCATTTAAAGGGTGACTCCACCAATGTGAGTTAACATATGTGTACATGTCCTGAGGAGAATTTGTGTAAAAAGTAGCATAAAGCCTTTTGTGGCTCCAGAGGAAGCTGCATGTAATCTGACAATCTGCCTCCAGTGATGTGACTAAGTGGCTATGTTGCATTGTGGGTAATGGTAAAAAAAAAAAAAAAAGTGATATTTCTGGTTCTGCTGTATTGATTTTAGTAATTTGTTATATAACAGTGCACAGGGTCCAACAGTATCATAGGAGTAACATGTTAGACCAGTGGACTGTCTCCTAAAACCTGTTTGAAACCCACAGATGTGAAATGACAAGTTGATCCAAGAATTTACAAATAACAGCAAAGATTAGAAAAGAAAGACAGGCTGGTGCTGCAGAACTTTAAATTCTAATCTTTCCAAATGTGTTAATCACTTTGAATTCATGACATTCAGATCTGTCTTTTGACCTGCATCAGCATTAGCCATCTAATAATGTCATAGATATTTAATTGTTAGTAACATGAGGCATTTTCTGCAAACCAGGTACTTTTATATTTGACACAATAGGTAAACTGGACCAGTGGTAAACCGAAAACAAAACGAATATGTCTCCGGTTTGTTTCAGAGTTAAGAGCGAGAACATTTAATTATTTATAAATGGCCACATGGTGGCGCCATCTACATGAAAACTGAGCTTCAGCAATGAACATATAAAAACCCCAAACACAGTCTTACTGGAAAATACATTTATTGTTTTTGTCTGTGCAGTTACAAGTGATATTACATCATGACATCATGGTTACTTCTAGGTACTTTATTGTGTGACCTCACCAGAAGACTCCCCACCGTTAATGAAGAGGTTCAGTAAAGTCCAGAATCTACCTCACTCCTAATGCGACTAGCTCGATTTTGTTCCACCACGTTGATTTAAACTGGACTCATCAACAAACCTGATGAAGTTAATCACCAACACCTTCAGCTTCAGTTCCGGACCTCTTGAACACTGTAGGATTTCTCCACATCAGACTGTGTAAAACACTTTGACTTTGTGGCTGAAAAATCAGATGGACATCTTGGGGGGCACCAAGCCTTACAACTCATAGTACAAGAAGGAAAGGGTGGCCGCTGAAAGCCCAGAGGGAAGAACGTCGGCACTGAATCTTCACAAAGTTCAGAAGAAAAGGTCTCTTCAAAACGGTTTTAAAGGCAACACAGACTCCCGGGGTTGAAGAAAGACACCAAACACAAGAGGTTAAACCTGGATGAACGCCAAGTTCCTCTTAATGATCTGGCACAGAGCCGACCTTTTCTTATATAATACTTTCACTTGTAGTTAGTTGCCCAGTGGTCTGGTTTGAATAGAATAACTCCATGACGACAAATGATAAAATACAACCTGTTTTTGCCTGATAGAGTGAAAAAAGAAACTACTGTACAAACACTTTCTGAGAAAAAGCTCTGTGTCAAATCAACTTTATATTCAGACTGTAACAGCTCATAGTCAAACTACAATCCAGCAAAAGTTAAAAAAAAAAAAAAAAAAAAAAAAAAAAAACATGACCTCAATAACTGCAACAAAGACTGATAGGATCTGTTACCTAACACCTACAGGAGCCTAAAACTTTCCACCAGCACATGGCCTACTTTCAGGTGTCTGACAGGTGACATATACAGTGAAGTGAGTCGAGTCGAGTCATGTTAAGTGCCTACAGAACTATCCCACATATTGTACACATTGGTCTAAAAGAGGCAGCGCCTTTATGATCCTCTACACAGACATCATAATTCCATACACATCCACGTAAAACCAAATACTTCTAAAATATATTTCGACATCATGACTGAAAACACATTTTTAAGCTAACGCTGGTCCTTTTTCAGCTCACACGAATAGAACGCCGAGTTCTTTTTACCACAAACTAACATTACTTTTAACACTAGTGCGTAACTGTTGTATCAAAATCTAGTAATATCCATCCGTTCATTATTCCCAAGACTTTACATTCACAAGCGCCACCTGTACAAACGTAAAAATGAACAGAAAAGACAAACTGCGGAACAGAGAAGCTTTGCTGCAGTCTCGCACCGACTGCTTTCGACGTCACTCTCCAGTGTGTTACCTGTCCTTTCCATTTCTGCCTCCGTGCCGCCCTGCAGGACGCGCTGCCATCACAGTGACAGAGCGGCTCTCCATCATGTGGTCATCTGATAAACAATACTGACGTAGACTGAGTGTTCTTGTGTCTGAGGCGCACTGCGGTGAGGCTGGATGAGCATCAAGGCAAGAGCTGCTCTGTGCATCCGCCGCCTCACAGAGTCTGTGCGCAGACTGGTAAACTTTTAAAACTGGCTGGTCTTTTCTTGGCAGATGTAACTCTGCTGGTCTTTTTCTGCAGCGGCCCCGCTGCTCTTGTTCTGCTCCCCGGCGCTGCTGCTGTTTGAGAGGCCCTGGCGAAGGCGCTGGCGCTCCTCACTGTGCCACATGCCGTAGCCGAAGTAGATCAAGAAGCCTGGAAAAGGGAGGAAGAGGCTTGAGATACAAACACATTTCTCACGTCTGCCTGTTAAAGGTCATAATGATTACATGTGTATGTAAACAAAACAAATATGTAGCCTAAATAAAATACATTTCTTCTATCTTTGTATTCTATTTAATTAGTTTGTTAGTTTGCGGTTTAATTTTTTATTTTATTTAACCATACCAATCAACTATACCTGCCACCAGCACCTCCAAAGCTCACTAATTAACATGTTCAATCTCTTTTGCTCAATTTGAACAAAAACTGTGAAAACGTCATGTTGTGGTGTATCGAGGGATTCTGTGTCTGTAATTTATCTGACAGGCAGTTGAAAGACGCTCACCCACAGCCATCCACACCGAGAAGCGTATCCATGTGTCTCCACTCAGCTGCACCATGAGGTAAATATTGACAAACACGCTCAGAATGGGCAAAAAAGGCAGAAGAGGGACCTGTGATGGCAACAAGCACAACATCTCACGTCAGTTTATCTATATTGAATCATTCTCGTTCCATAATGCAAGACTTTGGCACGAAAATCTGGGACTGATTAAGCTTCCACGCACCATAAAGGAGACCTTCTTGGTAGTCTGAGGCTGCCTGCACACCATGTAGACGCAGCCGCTGAAGATGAGCAGACCCACGGACAGCGATGCCAGGACCCACACCTCCATACGGAGGATGTTGCCGATGTGGTAGGTGGTCAGATAGCTGAGCACACACACTACCAGCACTGCGTTTTGAAAACACACACACTTAATTCTCACATCTTTAGGTCATTCATTGAATTAAAAAAGAAGAGAAAAGATTCAAACCTGGCCTACTCACCGAGAACACCGATGGACATGTTGACCACGCTGGAGGAATGCTCAGAGGGGGAGGCGGGAGGGTGAAGGACGGTCTGAAGAGTGGTGTTGCCACCCTTCAGCATGTTCAGGTGGGACTCGGACTCTGTGAGGTCAGACTCGCCCCCCTCAGAGGACAGGAACGCCTTCTCAGGGGGGGCTGCCCGCCTCTCCATGCTTCCATCCGGCTGGTACCTGGAAACGCAGATGCATCAATTGTGTGCGTTTCACTACAGTTCAAAAAATGACATGTTCTGTTTCATAGGTTTCTTAAAATGTCACCTGTGAACATCCTTTACAAACCACTTTCCTTGTGAAACTTAATAAAACAACTGAGGCCTGATTAAACCAGGGAGGAAACATTGTGCCTGTGTTTACTGCGGCTGTGGTGATGAGTCACCTCTGTGCAACCAGCCGAGGTGTACAGAGAGTCCAGAGTTTAGCAAGTGGAGAAAACTTGAGTAAACACTTTGAATCACTCAAGCAGCCACTTCACATTCATTCAATGGGAGCATTCACAGCACTTACATCACCAGTGTGATGCAATAACATGAGGCGTGCGTTACAGTGAAGCGCTAATCATACCTGTGGGTTTAAAAGCTATAATGGAAGCTGTTTCACAATGTTGCACCACTAAGATTTGTTTCGAGCGATATTTGTTCGGAGTCATTTATAAATGTACCCACCTGAGAATCAGTACACACACAGCGACCAGCGAGTAGGCCAGCAGAGTCCCAATGGACATCATGTCAACCAGCGCTTTGAGGTCAAACAGGAAAGCCATGATGGCTGCAAACAGCAAAACACACAGTCAACACTTTTTAAAGCGACATTTAGACAAATATAAACAGAATCACTACTGATTAGTGATGACATCATTTTTAGCTAAATACGTGAAAACTAGGTCTGCATATGGAAGCCCTAAGGGGCAAGTGAGATAATACTTTTTTTTCTCGGTCTGATGTTTCCGTCCTGTGTTTATGTCTTGAGACCCACTGAAAAAAACGCTTTGTCTGGATAATCTTTCTTTATCTATTTATGTGAAAAAAGGGGAGACAAACGAATTATTGGAGAAAAAAAACAGGTGTAAGTGTGAGTGTGTTTCTCAGGAGAAGATTAGCTTCCCCCCCCACCCGAAATAAAGATGTAAGGATCTGTAAGGTTGACCTGGCAAAACCTTCATTTGAGGTCTAAAGTCATAAACAGAGGAGAATAACGAGAAATTAAGTTTGATCAGACTTAGAAAATATATCGCCAGAAAAAATAAGGGCGCCGTACCAGCGTGATAAATCAAAATATTATTGAAATATGGTCAAATGTAATATCCAAATCGCAGGAAGCTGCTATTTGTTTGTTTGATTTTGCTATAAAAGGTCAACTATGTGACAAACAGCTGAATAATGAAGTATAGCAGCGCTGCAGAGATGTCCTGGCCTACAAATGTTCTCCAGATTTCAGAAAACATGTTTGTTTGGTTCAGGCACCAACAAATCTCACATCATCATGATTTTAATAATTATTTCAATTGTGATTCAAAAGTGGTCATTCCCACTAATCGTGAATCATATGGCGATATCGGTCAGAGTAATTGCAATATCATGCAGCAGTAATGACAACGTTGATTTACACCCACATACAGCAGTGTAACAATAACATTCTTGCAGTAATAAATGGAAAAGCTGTTTTCTTCAGATGCGTCATCCAACAAAAGCACACAAACACGAACAGATGCAAATGAAATTTCAAGCAGACTTGTTTTCACAATAAAAAGACACAGAGGAGCTAAATGCTTCCTGGGCTGACAGCTGCAATCGTCTCCACACCGAGAGTCGTTTGATGTGAGATACGCTGCAGCGTTCCCTCTCTTGTATCTCAGCACCAGACTCCGGTATGGAGCCGATCTCAGCAGCACAGTTCAAACACAGAGCGTTGTTTTATCTCTGCTGGTCCCCGCAACACGTTAAAACAAATATAGAGCTCCCCTGCCCAGATCTACCAGGTCTGGGGGCTCTGTGAGGGTTGATGTAGTGTAGCAGGCCCCCCCTTAGACATTTATTGTATCAACACCACACCAGTCTCCAAAGGCCAATTGTTTGAATTTCTTTAGGAGAAACGGAAGGTCACACTCAAGTCAGTTGTGACAGATTATTTTCTAACTAGCCTTGGCCCAACTAACCCAGTACATCTATTAACCAGTTAAATTTGTATCAATTTCCATCACTTGAGCAGATCAATCAAACTTCAGAGCAACCCCCTAAATGTCCATGAAGTACAAATTACAGATGAATGCAAGTTATAATCACGAATCAAGTCAAGACTATTCTTTGATTTGATTTAGTTGCTTGAAGCTGCTGATACAATAATCTCTATGATTTGCATTGAGAGTAGGTTGTTGAGGCTTCCAAGGATGATTATGATTTTAAATCATCAGACTACCCACCTCTACTTAGAGCCAAGCTAGCACTTTCACCTTGTTTCAAATCAATATGCTGAGTTTTACTGGGGGTTATGCGCTGGACTATTTATTGGCCAGGAGCTGTGTCTTCATGGACGATCCAGGAATTCTTTTTCCCTTTCTTTAACAAGGCAGAATGGGGTGTTTTTAAACATAATTGTACATTTGCAGGGAATATTGCATGTATCATGATGCAAAAAGACATATCTATGTGACTGCAAACTATGACTGAGTATGAAAGGGAACTTGGCGGAGGTATGCGCTCTACTGAGTGCCATCCAGGTTTAGAAATGTGACTTAAAGCATGATGGACTAAAGTGGTGAACACATAATTCTTAAAATTAAAACAATGTCTGTGAACTTATCAGCCTTGATGATGGGTGTAATGTTTTCTTACATGCTTTTGGAAACACCATCACCAACTTCAACATGCAGTCACCACAAAGCAACACCAACGTCCACAGATTAAAAACCCAAAACAAGTCCACGATACAACCCCATGACGGTCGAGTCCTTGTTTCGGGGATCTTACCAGCAACGGTACCTGCCGCCATGGTGGCAGCCACCGGCGACTGCCGCTTACTCACTTTGGACATAAATTTGAACAGAATACCGTCTCGCGCCATGGCAAAGAGAATGCGCGGCAGAGGGAACATGGAGCCCAACAGGCTAGGGAGAAGAGGGGGTCATGGTTAAGTTCAGGGCACTCTGGGAAAGAAAACATGACACCTGCACAACTGTCAAAGAACACGGTGTGTAGATAAGTGCGTCTTTCACAGTTGATTAGTGGAGAAAGATTAGCAGAAGTGATCTCACTGGACTCTCTCCGGCTCTCACCTGCTACTACACCGGAGGTCATAGTGGCAATAAGTGGGGTCTTCGTCTTAGGATTGATTCGGGCTAAGACTTTGAAAAGCACCCCATCCTCTGCCATAGCATAGATTACACGAGGCATAGGGAAAATGGAGCCCAGCAGACTGTATGAGACAGCAGAGACATGCAAGACCAACACATTATTCAAGAGCTCCAAACACACACACACACACATTCACAAACACACACACACACACACATTCACAAACACACACACACACACAGAGCCGACCCGAGGCATAAGCGAACTAAACAGCTGCTTAGAGCCCCCAAAAGGCTTGGGCTGGCACTGCACACACACACACACACACACACACTCACACACAATCACATCGACAAAGCTTCAGAGCATGATTAAAGTCAAAAGATATATCAACATGACAGCCATTTTCCTCTGATGTCACGCTCAGGGTGGGAAGCTCAAATGCTGAGATAATGTAATGCTGCTGTGTTCCACGTTTCATGTCAGATAAATGTAGGGAATCTGACAGATTGTCATCAATTTACCACTTTCCAGTTGATAGTGATAGTTGGGTCGTGAAAATCTGGAGACACATCGGGTCATATTTCAAGGTAAAACAACATATTCAATAACCTGTGCCTTCTGTTAGTTAATGTTGGTTGTTAGCATGTTATATGTTAGCATTCAACAACCTCTTACCAGTCCTAAAATTACAGTTTGATACACATTCCATGAAACAACAGTGTTAATTTACGCCATGTGTATCAATTCTGAAATATCTGGCGCTACATTGGGTCATATGTCAGGATGAAGTACATATTCGATAACAATTTATCCAACCTTAGCATTCAGTCATTTCCTAGCTAAGCTAACTGTTCCAGGTTTAGATAAATGTGTCCAAGATGTATGTGTTAGTATTTTTGTGCATCGTATGACACTATCAAATAGTAATGTTAGCTGGGGAGTGGTTGAATGCTAACATTAACAGTTAGCTACTCAAAATTGATGTTTTACCTTGACATATGGCCTGATGTCAATCTGGATTTTCACTCTACATGATCATTTTAGTTGCTGATTAATCAGGAAGCGAAGACACAATAACAATTTGTTAGATTTCCTATGTTTATTCAAGTTGAAACCTGGAACACAGCAAGATTATCTCAGCATTTTACCTTCCCACCTTGAGAGTTATGTCAGATTAAAATGGCCACCGTGTGAATATGGTCTGAGTATCTTTCTTTCCTGTTTGCATGCTATCCCATGTCATCATTTTCTTTTAATCATTTCCATTAACTTAAATCAACAGGATACAGTTGTGCAATGGATTGTAGCTTCTTTTAAAGGCAAGTTAGACATCACCTATGTCGATAAACAGTCGCATTTCTAATTATATGAGAAGATTTTTGATGTTTTTCTCAGTTTCGAGAGCTTGTTTTCAGTTGGACATAAAGGGGTTTCACAGGCCCTTGAGTAATTACATTTCCCAGGAGTGTAAACACTTCGTCTAAACATATAAAAGCACCGAAATGTGTGTTAAAGGGCTTCAACAACTGGCAGAAATAAGACCAAATTCACATGGCGGCCATTTCCCGCTGACATCACACTCAGGGTGAGAAGCTAAAATTTCATACTACTGTGTTCCAGGTTTTATGTCGTACAGAATCTGACAAATCAAAATCTTTTTT